>JAWQUT010000086.1:1741119-1751574 GCA_033807755.1 Ellobium chinense | reverse complement strand
TATATATATATATAACGTTATACATCAACGCGGATGATATAATAAAGTACGGTTTTCTAATGGACGGCACTAAACTAGAGTCCCACTCAATAAAGAGTCCTATAGTGTGGAGGCCCTACTTAACAATGACATTCTCAACAAGGATCTAGACCTAAATGAGACTCGCGTTAATAAAGTATACTTTATAAAAGAAAGCACTAAAGTAGACTAACTCTTTATGAAAAATCTTTGCAAAGTGGAGATCTTTTTTACAGTCATATTCTCATAATGCTCTAGACCTACATGAGAATCACGTAACTTAATTTACCTCCACGTGAAATGAGTTCTAGTTCTACTGTGTCCGAGGGCAGCACTATGGACGGAAAATCTCCGACTCCAAAACGAGGGAAAAGGCATGCTGGCATCGGAAACCCATTCGACCCAAGACAAAAAGGTGGGGAGCTAGGAACGGTCAAAACTAGAAGAATGGCCAACCACCACCTTTCCACTGGTTTCCGAATAGGGCTATTGCCCTGAAGCTCACTGAATACAGCCAAAGACAAACAAATAAGTACTGCTGTAAAATTAAATGGGATCTTCCTGGAAATAAGCTACTTGAATGGTTCTCATTTCTCACTATATATACTTGGAAATCAAATACAGAACGACCTCATGAGCTCAGATTCCAAAGGATCGGCCCATGTTTTCAGTTGGTAAAGTGTTCAGTGAAATATTATACGGAAAACAACTGACTGGCATCAAGGCATTACTAGAATGGAGATTTTTTGAATGCATAAGTTGCGAGGTCGTGATATCGTACAATCTAAATGATACTGACAGCACATTTCCCAGCCATTTTTCTTTTGAGTTCAGAATTAACAAAATTCATCACTGGATACACTATTTCCTCAAGAAGAAGGAGAAACAGAAGAAGAACGATAAAAAGAACAAGAAGGAGGACGAGAGGGAGAGGTAAAAGGAGGAGGAGAAGAAGGAGGAGACGAAAAAGAAGAAAAGTAACAACGATAACAAAAATATATAATAGTAATGATAGCAGTAACAACAATTAGCAACAACTTCAATGGACTTACCCAGCTTTGAAAGACCATCTTTCAGTTAATCTGAAAGGAAAAAAGAAAACTCAATGAGCTCTTTAGGAAGCAATGTTATAGACGTAAAAGAATACGACTACATTGGCTGCAATCATTTGGCATTATTTTCAAACGGCATCAGCCATAAAAGTTCAGTTTTAAAGAGGCATTAACTTACATTCTTGACAAGGCTGTGCATGCTGTATACACTTTTTTGTTCGGCAGTAGTTGTCACAATAATTAAGACACTGGGCCTGGCCCGGTCGTCTCTTGGATTATAATATACGGATAAATTTGAAGCATACCACGGATTTTTGGAACAACAGGCCAAAATTTGCTTTACTTATGAGTTTTTTTGGAGGGCGAAATTCAATTCTTTGGGAACAAAGCCAAAAGCGGTAAAATTTGACCCTACACCTTGCAAAAAAAAAAAAAACAACAAAGGAGTGTTTATTACTTATTTAACTTTGTGTTTACAGTACAATAACCATAAATTATATCTGTCTGTTAATGTGCTTGAAATTTAATCCCGGGCTACACAGGGCGTCCTGTCCGTGTCAATTTACACAAAAACAAAAAAGGAAGAACTTTCATATACCATCTTGTGGCAAGTGCAGCACAGGTTGTTGTGTTGTTGTGGTTTTTTTTTTGGTAAGAGGAAGCTCTAAAGCAAATGTGTCCTGGTTCGCCAACGCTCTACCTCATTCTTCTTAAAGATCTGAGAAGAAGCAATTAATATGAATATATATTATATAAGCAAAAAAAAAAGAGGGGGGGGGAGGAATTAATAATTATGCGACTTCAGAAGCGGAATTCCAAAAAAATGTGGAAGGTCATAAACACATTTTCGGGGAAACTTGAAATTTATTCTTAGGGCCGAAAAAAGCTAAGGTAATGATATTTGAAAAGCGACTGAACATAGACATAAAGTGGATGCTGGGAAAACTTAGGCTACATGAATGCCAGGAGTATAAATATTTAGAGATTTTTGTTTCACCTTTGCTATGCGCCTCCTTTCACATTTTACATTTAAAGGATACAAAAAGTTATAAAACAGGGCAGTTGAAAAATATTCTAGCAAAAAACTGCAACATTAATAGCATAGAGTTTGGCACGACCATTTGGAACCGAGAGGTAAAGACTAGCTATGCTACATATTAGCCGTGTGTGGAGTGATATATGCAACACACATCAATGGAAATAATTAAGTAAGCACGATGTAAATCTGGTAAAGCTGTTTCAGCTGGAATGTAAACATTATTAGGAAGGTGATATTAAACGAACCAGATTGAGAGGTCATGGCAGGATCCCCGGTAAAAGAGAGCATAAAATACTGTCAAAGAATATTACTTATCACCCTCGCGCATTTGCAAATGCAAGCTTCGGAAGCATGCAGCGACACAAGAAACATATTACAAGATTATATTATATTTTATATCGAAAGAAAGTGGTCTATGTGTGAAGTAGGGCCTTGATGTTGTACCTAAATCCGCAGAAATATTTTTAAGGATTCTAAAAAGCTGAAGTAATGAATTTTCTACTATTTCAATCATATACTTTCTTGAAAAACGAGAAAGTGGTGTACACGAATGATTAGTTTAAGTTTTAAGGGTTCAGCTAAAATTCTTAGCCAGAGCAGAATGTTAGGAACTGAATGAGGAGATAAAAGAGAAAATAATATGTGTAAATCAGGAGAAAGCATGATAATATGTGACAGAGGGACAAATGAAACAGCATCTCATGTTACGTAGAATGCCACTTTTTGCTTTGTTTTTTTTTTTTAATGCAGGGCAACAGTATTATAAGGAACCGTGTGATAGATGGATGGACTTATTTTTTTAGTAGGACTTTTTCTCTGAATTTCCTAAAATGTCCAGTTTCAATGCATTTCTTTTGTTTTCCAACTTTCCGTTATCTTTTTAATACAGTCAGTTGTATTCGTTATAGCTATTTAGAGCAAGAGCAATGGATTTGGTATGGTTTATGTTTAGGTTTATGTTGTTACCCGAAGAAATAGAGATTTTGGGGTAGATGGAGGGTAATTCTGAGGGTTACTAGCCGCCATTGACGTTAAAATCGATCGCCGGAGAGCTAAACAGACCACCCCATAGGTTTTCGCCAATTTCTGGCTTTCTATACAAACTTCGCACACATTTTTTATGCTGATCCGTTAAAAAAATGTTATTAGTACCTCAGTACAAGGTTTCATGAAACGGTGCAAAAAACACAGGGGATCATAATTATATCAGTGTACGATACTGGAAACAAAATATCATGTTGATGATAATAAATATGTGATAATTGTTAAAGTCTACCCTTTATTTTGAATGCTCATATATTGATTTTATACTATAAGCAATAAAGTAGCCTGTATCATGTAACTTGGAAAATCCTGAACACTGATATACTCAGATTTGACTGATGCGGGACGACCGATTCTGCCCTAGATCTTGAACAAATTAAGTGAGTATGTACAGAAAATGTTATGGCGTAGATGATACTGTAAGCAAAAATGTGCTGATTCGCTTACTGAGCGGAAATGATAATGCCAGACGTTAACTAAATACAGAGGAAGATTAAGAGTCCTTAGGGTCTTTGGGGTCCTTGGGGTTGTGGGCCGGAGAAAAAATGGAGGACCCCTTTATTACAGTCGAGAAAGAGAGACAATATAGAGTGTGTGCGAGAGAGCTCACTCCGCCACAATATGCCCTGGCCATTCAAACATAGAAAAAAATAAATATATATTATCTAGGGCACCAATAGGAATGAATTAATGAATAGCCACAGCTGTTTACGTCTTTTGAAAGGTTACATTTGACAATGTACATCAAAGCTGACAAAAAAATCTATTATACTGTATTAAAGAATTACGTGAACCTCATGTGCGTGCCTTGTTAATGAAAGGAAGTTGTAGAAAAGGAACGAAAGTATCTATTCTAATTAAATCTAGTTATTTCCGGGAAAATGTAAAAGAAGGAAGCTTCACGTCACGTCACTAAGGTCCTCGGGGTAAATCATAATAGAGACCCTTAATGATGTGATTTCTTGTGCAGATCATTAATAATGATGCAGACATTAGGACAATATCAAACATGACAATGTGGGCAATATCCAAAGATGTTCCCACCTAGTGCTTGATATGGAGACATGCTGTCTATTAGTAGATTACTATAATGATACGTTCATTATTATACTGCATGATATTTAATATAGATGTATAATATTACATTATTATTATTATACTGAGTTTAACACAAGTCGGCCTTGCACCCTAAAGGAGGAACTATGTAAGACCCTATCTGATGCAGCAAGATAAGATTCACAACAAATATGTGAGAGCTCGCGCATTAACTTTGGGATCTTTCGCCATCGTAAGACTGACAGTGCGTCAGTGCTGAATTTACCCTTAGTAAGGTTCAACATGCAGATTTAATGTAATTTCTACGATGGTAAGAGATTCCATCGTCAATGTGCAAATTCTCAGTTAGCTGAAAATGTGATAATGTCACTTCAGTGAGCGCCAGGAAGCGCTTCTGGTCAAAAGACAATTAAACAAAAGTAGAGTCTACTCTGGAAATATTTATAAGCATAGATTGAGATAAGATGAGATAAGACAATGCAATGCAAGACAAGACAAGACAAGACAAGACAAGACAAGACAAGACAAGACAAGACAAGACAAGACGAGACGAGACGAGACGACGAGACGAGACGAGACGAGATGAGACTTTATTGTCCACATAAGGCACATCTGTTTTGTTTCCAGCAAGATCCACAACGCAGTACAAAAACACAGAATTTGACACATTTATGTAATATCCTCTTCCCACACATTCACAGATACCTTATACATGTTAAGCGAACACATTACAAGCCATACCCAACTCACTGAAAATCTCATTCCACATCTTATTTGGAGTGTGATTCTATCTCGAAAGATTTTGAAGATTGGCAGCAAATTTTACTCTCATATTGTTTCCCGCCCAGGATTCATCTCAGCAACTTTATATAGTGTACCGTCCGCGATTGTGATCCAATTCAGCTTCATTATACATTAACGTGATAATGATAGCACACACTATCCACCAGTGGTGTTCACTTCTTGGCATATGTTTCTAACGTTTTATAGGATACGAACCACGACAGAAAGGAAGCAGGTTGTTATCAAGAAATTGTTGATGAAGGCACTTATGCACACGGACCAGTGGTCGTATGCATAATTCTTACGTTAGATGTTAGCACACTGCGAGAAACACGGGAAATTTCCAAAGCATCAGAAATGCTTATTGTAGTTAACGCGATACGTTAATTAACGCAGAGGTTATGCATACGGCCACTGGGATGTCAATTTTCAAGCACAAAACTTTTGTTCGCCAAACCTTGAGCAAGACTTTTTTTTATAGGAATCTTTCGATTTGGATTCGAATCCGAAGAATTTTCCTTGGCCAACGTTCGTATTTTCGTGTTCGAATTCACGCCAATCGAGTTCATTTTCTTATCATATCATTCCTTATTTCCGTAACCTGAATATGCAACTGGAAATTCAAGATTCGGATTCGTGTAGGCAGAATCTGCGTATTCGATGAAATCTAGCACGTGAATCAAAGGATGAAACCTTACCCATCTTTAACATGCGTGAAATCTGACCGGCCGCCGGGAGGTGCTGTCATCCCACTCCCATTCTTCACTGATTAATGGGCAATAGCCTTGACAGAAAGAAAACAGACGGTATTGCTAAGGCCATAAAAAAAACTGGTGATTATGAAAACACTCACGCACACAGCCGTAAGAGACTGCTCATCAACATGATCTTGATCTGACAGCCTGCTGGAGTCATGGACAAATTCTCCACACGTTGTCGAAATGCATTTTTCATGACGTGACGCTCCCTAGCGACCAAGAACGCCCCATTTCCAAAACCAAAGATGTCAGGTCTTAAAATGTTTACCTACTCTGTTGCCAGTTACATCAAACTTGACGCTCCGATTTACATCCATTTCGCTCAACAGGAACGTCACAGAAGCACGATAAAAGTTGCGATTAAAGTTGAGCAAGTGATTAAGCGATGTTTTTTGTTCCTGACTTCATACACTGGGGAAATATGGTCGACCATTCTGATCCCAACCCGCTCGCTCAAGAGCGTTTTGAATTTAATGATGACATAAATCTTCTTCAAGAACAATGGCTTTTTCTTGCTGAAAGTCGAAAATAAACGCAGAGCTCTTTAATCATTCCCTCCTCTTAATCGAAACATTTTCAATGTTCCTATGAAGGTTGGACTCGGCAGAAGCAACTCGATGTTTCTGATGCAACACTCCTGTTACTGACATTTATTCAATATCGACTTTTCAACATTTCATAACAGAACTTCACCTTCTTCATTATGTATTAATGTTTCAGACCTCACGATTCAAATCAGCATCCATGCAATATTATCGTTAAAATTAATATTCAATTCGCTTATTACAAAGTGACGATATGTTCTTGTTAGTGTTTTTGGGTTTTTTTCCTGTAGAACATAACACAACTTCCCCTTCTCCATTATGCGTCAATATTTCAGACCTCTACGATTCAAAACAACAACAGTGCAATATCCTCGTTAAAATTAATCTTCGCTTCACTTGATACAAAGTGATATTTTATTTTTTGTTCTTTTTCGCGTAGAATTTTGCAAATGTTTGTTATGAGAGGACTGCCTCAAGGCGTCAAGTTTATTCTGGTCTACAAAAGTATCGCGTTAAGCCAGATGTGTCATTAGGCAAGTTGCGATCAAGCAGGGAACACTATAATTATATTATGCAGCTTAGCACCGTCACGGACTGAGAGTGTCTGGCTGACGGAAGATGCATTTATGATTTGGTTGCGTACATGTCATTCTACGACAAGTCAGAAGTGATCGTTTGTTTGTGTTTCTTCCGAACGTGCCGGATCTGGAATTTGCTGCAGTCGTTTGAAAACGGTTGCCATTAACTGAAGCCAACTATGTTAATTTGCACATAGAATATATCGACAAGTTCTTTATAGCAGTACACTCCGTCAAGCCTCGAAATAAATAAAAAGAAAAGAGAGAGAGACGTATAGAAATAGTCGTAAGGACAAAGAGACTAGTGCTCCCCATCCACAGTAAAATTCATTATGAAACTGGAAGCGAAGAGGAGCCTCGTCAGTGATAGAGAAAGGTTAAAAAATGAATACAATCGAGTCCGAGCAAAGTCAATCCTTGCGGGGAAAAGGCGATTTTGAAATAGGCAATACTGCATTTTTGTTACCTAAAAAATGTTGTGTTTAGGCGGAAGTTACCCTGGTTGTTTTGTTTTTTTTATAGTTTTTATAGTTCACTAGAGCAATGCCCTCGGAGATTTCCCAACACCCAAAAATAATTTCCTTGGATGAAGAATATGAGAGATGGATATATTTTGAGGACGTTACGATTATACGCAAGTGATAAAACTCATTTAAATAAATATCTTGAAGAAAAACCTTTCACGATTTCATACACTGTTATACATTTCAGTCTTAATTATACATAAACTGTTCCATATGCTACAAATACTACAGTGCAGTAAATACACACAGAATCCATACACATATCGCAAAATAAGATTTACAGGAAAGTCATTGCAAGTTACTGCGGTGCAGCGCCCCCAGATTCTTTCCTCAGGCCTAGAATCAGGTACTTGTTTACACTTGAGTGAGTGAGGAATGAGTTGGGGAGGGGGCAGTGTCTTTCCTAACACAGTTTACCAAATATTCCTACTTACGGATATAAATCATGAGACCTTCGAACGTTAATAATTTGTTTAAGACTCCTAAATTCTGAAAATCATAAATAAATCTTTAAACTTGCCAACTTCTACGTTAATGGTTCTACCTATTGTGGCAGAATAATGTGTTTCCTTTCTGGCAATCTGATCTGGGTAAAGCGTTCTGGAGTGATCGCTTGCTTGTGTTTCTTCCCGAAGGTGCCGATATATTTATTTTGCTGCTGATAACTGCCGTTTGATAACTGTTGCTATTAACCGGAGCCAGCTATATTTGGACACAGAATATGTCGACAATTTCGATTTCCTCACCTTTATTTTGCTTCCGTCATCATTTTTCTTCCTCGTAAGTCGAATATTCCTCTGTGTAAAATTTCGTGATATTAAGTGCAAGTACAATTATTTGGCAAATACCCATAGACAAATTTATTTAAAAATCATGAAACGTGTATGTGAACTCATTATTTCAAAAGAATCATTTTGTGAACCTCTCAAAACAACTTGGCATGATTTTTGCCATACTGTCTTGGAAGACGAATTCCAAATGCCAAGATTGGATGTTCGTGATTTGAGATGCTGCTATGTCGATGCTTCAAAACAGTAAAACACAGAAAATTAGACAAAAACGTAAATACATGTGGTTTTGAAGGGGATTATCGTGAAATCTGCACGTGTCTGTTAGCAAAACCCTGCGTATGTGTAATAACTATGGTTATGGTAGTAGTGGGCGAAATCTGAATTTTCAAGCGATACTCAGCCTTAAACTTATAAGAATCGATATATCGATTCTATTTCTTAAGGCCGGGCACACATTCCAATACATTCGATATTCTAATACTCCAGATTTTTCCACAGTTTCGATTCTTTCTATCCTGACAGACTTTGATAGGCAAAACAGGTAGCTAGTTAGGGACTGACAGATCAGAGTAGGCTTGCTATTGATGTACATGCTTTCAATACCATTTGATACCGTTGTCCGGTATGTTCACTAGGCTTTGCAATGAGGATATGAGCAAAACTAGTTTCGATAATTTCGTTATTTCCAATACTTTCGATTGCTCCTCTTTTGACTCGAAATTCCAAAGTACTGAATATCGATACTTAGAAACGAGACCGCCCACCGCTGAGTTGTGGTTCCTCTAGAGTTCCCTCTGATGCTGGCACTTGGCAGGCATCGTAGACATAGGTTTTGACAGCTCTCGGGAGAAAAGAGAAGGGGAGAGAAAGAAAAAGAGAGAGAGAAAGAGAGAGAGAGGGAAGGAAGGAAGGAAAGAGAGAAAGAGAGGGAGAAACAAAGAACAAAAATACAGAAGTTAATTGACCCAGTTCGCTCATGGCAACGTAATATGTCAATATGCTTTTAGGTTAGCTTATGTTCTATTAATAATCATAGATTATCTCTTTCATGCTTGCTCTTATTGTTGATGTTATCGGCTTCATCCATGCCGCGGGGAAAGCATGCAGCATATAATTAATTGATGATAGGCTAGGTGCAATATAAACGCCAGTATAATTATGCTGGGTCGGTGCATGCACAACTTTTTAACTTTTTTTTTTTTCAAAACGGTTTAAACAATGATTCACATATAGTGCTTTCTATAATATTCCAAATAGAACAAGGAAATATGGGGTAAATAATGTACATCCGTTTTAACGATCTCGTTCTCATAATACCCATAACAAATAATTGAGATCAGCATGTCATTTAACTATGCAGTTTGATGTCTTATTTTGGAGTTATGGCGTTTGCTGCAGTCTGATATTTCATATCGGGGTTTAGGCGTATAGTATGCATTTGAAGCTTTACCTCGGGGTTAGGACGTATGTTATGCAATCCAAAATCTTATATCAGGGTTAATGAGTATGCTGTGCGGCCTGAAGCCTTATAACGATTGGGGGTGTTCTTCGGTTTTTATTAACTGTTTGTTTGTCTCTGAAAGAAAGTGTAAGAGGGAGTGACAGAAAGAGAGAAAGTCAGACAAAGTTTGACAGACAGACAGACAGACAGACAGACAGACAGACAGACAGACAGACAGACAGGCAGGCAGTCAGGCAAACTAGAGACTACTATAAAGTGAGAAAGGAAGACAATCAGTACTGGTAGTGTAAAATAGATGGTCAGACAGAAGAGCAGATGAAATGACATGATATAATCAAATCGTCAGGCCCGCCTGATAACGGATTACTCACTCACTCACTCACTCACTCACTCACTCACTCACTCACTCACTCACTCACTCAGACAGACAGACAGACAGACAGACAGACAGACAGACACTGAACATATTAGACAGGAAGGCATGCAGACATATAGACAGACAGACAAACAGATGTCTCGGCAGCCAAGCACATTGATAACAGATAATACTGAAAAATGTACAGGCATGCAGGCAGACAGACAGACAGACAGGCAGACAGAGAGATAGGCAGGCAGGCAGGCAGGCAGACTTCTAAGCAGCCAAGCACGCAGCTAACACATAGTACTGAGAGATGTGCACAGACAGACAGACAGACAGACAGACAGACAGACAGGCAGGCAGCCGTCTAAGCATCTAAGCAAGCAGATAATAGATAGCACTGAGAGATGTAGACAGACAGACAGACAGACAGACAGACAGACAGAC
>JAWQUT010000086.1:1715973-1733339 GCA_033807755.1 Ellobium chinense | reverse complement strand
GGGGGGGGGGGGGAGGGAAGAAGAGAGCGGGGAGCATATTTACAGGTCTACCGACTCCAATAGCTGATACCCATCTCTAAAAGAATTTTCAGCTGCAGCAGCCTTACTGGTCTGTAACGTTTGTATGCACTGGATTTTCCTCCCTTCCTGCTCCCACCACCCACTAATACTTGCTCATGTTTGCTCTGTGCTCGCTCACCATGACGACCGTGACCCAGATATCACGCACATACACCCACACACATTCACAAAATTAAACATCATCGGCTGCAACACTGATTTCCAAGCGGCGACTGACATTCATTAAACTCTAAAAGCACAGTCCTCCACAAAAACAAGAAAGCCATTTACTGAGTGTATCGTGAAACCCAGAGTTTCAAAGCGAGAGAATGTTCATAGTACTATTTGCCACTGAGCAATGGTACTGCGAGTGTGAGGTTTGTGGTAATGTCGCTCTCAGCATCACATTTTTACCGAGACTGATAAACAATAAATATGGTGTAACACTAAGGCCATCTTAAAGCTGAACATCTATGGCAATCAAAAACAGATCATGTATTTGGAGAAATTCCTTTTCTAACTATCCCAAGATGGCGTCTGTGACCTTAATAAAAGCTGCTCAGTGGCGCCTCCTCTCTCTTTTTTGTGGCACCACTACCCGTCTTCTTCGTGACGCCATGGCATGTGCTTTACCTGCTCAAGACCTAGATATGCCACTGCTTTCAGTGGCCCAGATTCTTGTCTTACTTCATCACTGTCGACATAAGTGGGGTGACGTGAATGCACGGCAACAACCCTTTTTGTCAGACAAGCCAAACAGGGCAACGTTTTATGTCGGATAGTGGGTAATGTGTTGTGACGACTGATTTCATATCGGAAAAATATCGGAATATAGAATCGAATATATAATCCTGTGTATTCTTCTATTCTTAACAATACCAACTACCGTGTATTGATTATTAGGCTACATATGTTGGGCTGTTTTTTTTTTTAGTAAGTTGATAATGCTGACTGCTAAAAGTATTAAAGGATAAATTTTACGGCTAAATAGTTGACGCATGCATTTTTCACTTTTTTACTTTTATGACTTCGAATTTTTTATATCTGGAACTCATTTTCTTAAAAACAAGACCAAAAAGATCTTTATTCGTAAACAAATTTCAAACAACAAACAAAAATTATGAAATCGAACTAAGCTGGGAAAGATTGACGGTGATACTTATTGCCATATCAACGGAAGAAGTTGACATCACTTAGAATTTGGAGTATCGATTTCGCAGGCAAATCATTTCAACTTTTTTATATTTTCTTAAGTTGTAATATATCCCTATAAAACGTCGGACATAGCACACTACCACCTCGGTTTAAAATAAAAAAATCTTTTCATGTATAGCACGGATTATTATTTTTTTGTTTTACAAAACGTAGTTCGCCTCAAAATGCATTTGCCAGACTGGCATTTAGCCAGGTAAGCAGTCTGGTGGAATGGTAGACTTTTTTTTTCTCAAGTGCCTATTTCATGAGTTATTCTTTCCAGCGTTCTGGGCGAAACAAAAAGAATTCATAATGAGCTCATTACAATTCGCTCGTTTAAATGTAAATTTCCGTCACTCGACATGCCTCGCCAGACAAAAGAAAAATCTTGGTGGCCAGAGATATTACAGCACAGCTTTATATTCAAGGTAACGGTGGGGGACGGTTCAGCGCAAATGGTGACGCAATATAATGTAATATCCCTTTCCGATTCCTTTTTGTATATATGCATAAAGATCTTGATCCCGATCCCATTTTTCGTAATAACAATAAGCTTATATATAGATCTAGCCAGTTATAGAATAACTCTCTCTCTCCCTCTTTCTCTCTCTGTCTCCCCCCATCTTTCATCTCCCCTCTTCTCTAACGCAATTACAACAGTGTCCAGTTGTCCTTGGAATCATTACTATTATGTCACCAACTGCGCTGAATTGTCCCGACTTCGGTGTGCTTCGTACAGCATGGTGATATCATATGGCGTTGGAATCGAAAGGTAATCGGACTCGGGGATCGGTTGCATAACGGAGTATGACTTGCTCTGAATTGTCCCGCTGCCCAAGTAAACCGCGAAGTAAATAATGATATATTGTTATAAGATTTGATGGAAATTGCCTTTATGGCATGAGATTTAAATGTCATTTTGTTAGTTTGTTTCGCTGTCTTGGTTTTCACAGAGAACCTGGTCCGTTATGGCTTTAGACATGACGTTATGAATTGGATTTTGTTGGAGTTCGTGGCATGATTAAAACTCTACAACGGTTATGGCCTAATTTCTCAGACCCCCTGCATATAACCTACTAAGAAAACAGAGGTCAGAATCGATGGCGTCACCAAGGGATGGGAAGAAGAGATGGGCTTGAGCCCCCCTCTGTCCCCTCCCCCCACCCGGGTAAATTGGTTATCTCCTATTAAGCTTCTCGCTTAGTTAGCACGGACGGACTGCTCACTCTCTTAAAATGACTGACCGAGGGCACACTGACTACTGGGCAATACATACAGCTTCATATGTAGTGTTGATGCCATGTCCGAAAGTATCGGCCTTGTACTGCATCCAATGGCAGATGGATTTTATATATATAATCAATCTACTTATCTTCTCCCCTCCTCCATAACCTGCTCCTTAACATCCACCATGCCCCCCCTCCCAAATGATGATTACCTGTGGTTAACGATGATCTCTGGGCGGTTTACCCCCCCCCCCCCCCCNCACGATTCGCATTCTGGCCGAAATTCGGTTTTGACGCCTTTGGACTGCCAGCTACGTCACGCATATTATTGTGTCAAAATTTCAGACTCTAGCTTTTATACTTTCATGGTACGATAAGAAACTGCGAAATATTTGAAAAAAAAAATAATTAGAAGCACACATAGAAATCTTGCATACACATGCTCAGGTCGACATTATTAACACATTTCGCACATGAACCAATATCGGATTTTTGCAGGGAGCAAAGTCAGTGGGCTATGTCGAAAGACAGCACGGCAACGATAATGATACAGTTCATTTAGTCATAGACAGGTCATGGACTAGATCGACATTTCGACTAAATCGGTGCTGTTGTTAGAGAAAGCCAGTCAGTGATCAAAACCGATAAAACTATTTTTTTGTAACTTGTCTCAGCAAGTTCTATCTCAATGGACCGAACTCTGTCATACATTATATCGCACTTATCATTATATCGTATTTGCCAGTACAGCATATAGGCTATCCAAAGAACCTCTTTAGTAAGTGCAGTTTTACAAAAACGAGAGTTTTTTGCTTCTGCAATATTTGAGTTTTGGCGTTCATCGAGGTACTGCGCTCAAGCGATCACTTATAAATAGGTAATCTGTCCTTGCGGGCAACACAACGGAACTGTGTTTTCTTTACTCTTTCTGCGAACATAGCTGTGGCTTTTGCTGTGTTAACGTCCCTTTTCATTTCAGTAAATGTTATGGCTATGTTATATACAAGGCTTCGGCTTTCGCCAGGTCGCCAACAATGTGGTGTCTTTTCAACATCGCCATAAAAACCTTAGGACAAACATGCAGAACTTTAGTAGAACCTGAAACCAGTGGCCGCATGCATGATCTTTCCGTTAGTAACCAAGGGAAACTCCCAAGACGTTAGTATTGTTTACTATGGATAACGTAATACGTTAACTGACGTGTGGAGTATGCAAGTGGCCACATGATCTTTCGCACCAAGAAAGTAACAAGGGCTCTACTCTTCGGCCACTCCTGGTGGGTATACTTTGGCATCTAGTGTGATTTTACTGTGCCATGATGGGCGATTTGCAACAAAGATGGCCTTCGCCCACATGATATTCCACTGCTCCGCCCCTGGTACCAGAGTAGTCCATTTCTCAGTGACATGGCAGCTTTACATGATATTCACCTGTCAGGGGCATGCCCATGATGCAGACACTTAGACATAAGAAATGATAAGCGGGGGTTTCGGAAGAGAAACGGATGGTTTAAATATTTAAGACTGCATAATTCCATGGAAAATTATGGATTACAAAATTTAACCCAACAATCTTTTCTTTTTTTTGTTACGAACATAATCTACGATATCACTCAGCATTACAAATATGTAGGTGCACTGGCCCTTCACAAGCTTAGGGTTAAAAAAAACAAACAGATGGTTAAAATGTTCTGATCCGCCATAATTGTGGACAATTATGGATTTAAAACACGACAGAAAACACGACATGTTGACGTCAGGCCTAAATAAATGAACAACCAGATACATGTTATACAAAACAAGGCCAGTAGGATCCGACAACAACAGGGTTATGGAACACAAACAGATGGATTTAATACTCAAGACTGCCATGGACGATGGCAAAATTATGGATAATTATAGAATGCAGCCCAACCGTTTAATTATTTTATTTGTTAGCAATAGGCGCTAATGGATGGACACCGGAGCTCAGAAACCAAAGATGGAAGAGAGAGAAAGACGGGAGCGGAATATGTTTTAAAATATGTTTTTCTTTGCCCACGCTTCTGTCAGAAAAGAGCAGAACGCCAAATCTGATAGTTCGTAACATTCACATCATTTGTCTCCCTATAATTTAGAATTAAATGAAATATCTATGAACATCTCAAATAATCGCTGATATACATGTTAAAAGTTCTTTCTTTAAGAAATTAATAATTTTAACTCGCTCATCCTTTTAAAAAAGGGCGTAAAAGAACTTTTTAAAAGCACGTTAAAGATTAATTTAGCTTCGCTCCGTTTTATATTTATGTATACCATAAGGTGCCTCACAGTTTAGTGTATTTTATTACACACTTTTAATAATGGAATGTTTCGTCGCACTACAGAATAATATACTTTTTCAGTAATGTTCGTGCAACACAGAACCACAGCAACAACATCAACATCATCATCATCAACAACAACAACAACAACAACAACAACAACAACAACAATAACAATGACCACTGTAGAGCATTCAAATTATTTGATCATAATAATTGAAACGGGATAGCTCAACTGATCGCATGCTTCGAAGAATCTGACTGAAGCTGGAGTGCTTCCGCATGCTGTGACTGAAAACAGACCTCCCCGGAATAGACTTTTAAGGAATGGTACATTTACATAACAAAACTATAAATTCTCTGTTGGACTATACGTTTTTATGCTTGTATTCGAGTGAAAACTATCAGTAAACTCAAAAACAGAATTTGAATTCTGGAACAAAGAAATATATTATTCCTAAACCTTTTGTTCTAGAGAAATATTCCTTCCAAAATTACTGTCCTGGTCGTGTTTGTCGTGTTTGTCGTGTTTTATTAATACTGTTATCGTGGGAAAGACATTACGTGTATCTTTGTACATCCTGCAGGTGACTCCCAATAGTTTGAATCTTTTGTGTGTGAATGGTTTAGCAATCGATAATTCATTCATTTGTCTGGGAGAAAATATTAATATTCCGACCGAAACAAAAATATATTGCGTTGAATGAAATGATAAAAGAATAATGCATTTTGTTTGATAATATGAAATCCGGCATCACAGACATTAATTTAATGGGTAAGCGGTTCTGTGTGCTTTTCATATCTCATACAAACCCAACCAGATTGGAAGCCTGTGTTACGCAAAGAAAGATTCGGCAGCTTTCCTGGGATGTAAATGTTAACATAATGTTAATGAAGCAGCCACTGCGTAGGTTACGAAGGATGACATGAAGCAAATTAGTCCGCATTCATCAACAATATGTCAAGTAAAACTTCGTACAGCAAAAGGGTTGATTTTTGCAAAAACACCTGGGTTTTTTTGTGAAATTTGAGCTTTCCTATTTGAGATAGTGTCTAGCTGCCGCTACGATAAAGTTGGCGTTTTCCTTTCATCTGTTATATTAGGGACTCCACAGATTTGCCAATTTTTATTTGTTAAAAGACGAGTATTGATAATTATATGGGTCATAAAAAAACCACCCCAATGATAAGCCTCTTTGTCGCCAAAACGGTGTACCGGTATCTGGCCAATGCCAGATCGTTATGCAAACGTTAGGGCTGTAGCTGTGCAAGCGAGTCTGAGGAAAACTGTCCAATACAACAAACGCTGAAGCAATGAGATTAGATCAACGAGACAAAACCTGAATGAGATGTTGGGTGTTCGCTACGGACACAATGCCAGGTTGGCGCGGGCCGCGATCAATGTTATTGCCGAGCTGGACGTGCGTGGCTGGACTCCCAAGATTACCTGGCTTGACAAAAGCTGATCAGCGTGGCGCAATAAATTGAATAACTTTATCGCCGTAAGTCTTGTCACGCGCCTACTGGGAGTCCAGTTATGGTTCCCATGCAGTGGCGTCACATCATTGGAGATACCACCTGTTTTTTTTTCCCTACATATGAATGAAATCGCAGGAATAACAACAGAATGGACACTTTTAAAAAATAATAGTAATAACAACGAATTATTTTTGTCAAATCTTTCCCTTTGCACGGATCTTATTATTTCAGTTGGTTTTATGCAGCCAACGCGAGAGAGAAGTCTCAAAAAGCCTGGACAAGAGTAAACAAAGTAAGACAAATGGTCGACGTAAAGCCAAGTTCGTTTTGGCTGCATTTCTACCAGGCAATTGCAATGAAGGGCTAGAATTACCTTCTTTGTATTCCTTACATAGGCAACACAAAAAAAAAACCAACCAACCTTTGAAGCCACAAAGCTTTTGCCTGTTATGCTACATATGAGTACAATGCTTTGGTGCCCACTCCACTCCCCTAAAGAACTGGATACCTCACGCCGCTGCAACAAGTGCGCCATTTCCAAAGGGATCTGCAATAAAAATTACTCTGCATAGCTGCGATTCCAACACAACCCACTTTACTCAGATACGTTTCCAGTAACTAGACTACACATTTTGCCGCCAGATTTAATAATACAGACCAATTCGCTTAATCGCAACTTTTAGGGAGTATGGATGGCATTGGGATTAGGCTAATGGTAGGATTATGCTTTCTGCGTCTTATTTTTGTTTCCTGGAAAATGCGATAAAAGGATTGGAAGTTTAAGAAGATTGCGATTAAGCGAAGTCGACAGTATTAAAAATTGAGATTCAAAAGTCTTGAACCCAGGCAAAGCCCACTAACACGACTTCACATTATTATTACCCCAGCGAGCCAGATCACTCTATGCCTTTCTCAATCCAGGGGCACAACAGTGATCACTGCTTATCGGAATCAAAGTTTTGCTGTCATCATAGAGTAAACTAAATTGATATCACTGCTTGGGGATATTGTGTGTTTCTAATTATCTTTACCAGCAAGTGGCTTTGGGGTCTATGATGGTGTGTATGAACGAAATTTCGTTTGAATGAAATTTGTCCGCGATTAGTAGTCTACCATTCTGTGTATTTAGTTTTTTATCGTCAGTTACAACTGAATCTTCTTTGTCAGTGAATCTTGAATTTTATTCTTGCGAATAGAGAATGTGCCAGCACCAACCTCTTAACCCCCTTCCCATAATGAGCAGGCACATACTAACCCACTGGTCCAAACAGCGCTTGGACATCTTTGTACTTTCCCAAAAGTAGCATTCCTGTGCTGTATCCGACGTAACCCTCCGTTTTATTTCCTATGTAACGAACACACGGCGGCAATATTGCCGTAATCGTGCTGAAGCAATAACCATAACTTAATTAGCTCAGATATAGTAAATACATATGAGCAAATGTTACCGATAAAACATAACGATTACATTTGACGAGCATAACGTACAGAGGCGCTTGGAGGTGGGCAGGTAATGACTTCAGGCTTGGCTTTTGGAGAGGTGGTCGACACTCCTCAATTGATTCGAATTAAGTAATTCTATCTCTTCTCTTTCCAAGTCGTGACGATAACAATAGTCGCACTGGGGTGACTTAACAGCTAGAAATGATCGCCAAGGTCTTGAAAACTGTGTTCAATGTTCGCTCCAGATGGCGTGACCTACATAGTCTCTTTGTCTGCTGCACACAATGGAAAGTTGTAAAACTCCTGTACAGCAGAACAAACGTGACATTGTCTACGTTTCCACTGGACTTATAATACATTCATATATTGTGGTCTTTACGGTAAATCCTTCACTCCATTCAAACCGAATGGATTTTGCTGGGCCAAGATATCTATGGACTTTGGTAATAGTAAACAGCCGGCAGTGGCCGAGAGGTAGAACGCTTGTTTCTTAAAAGTTTATGCGAAAAGCCCGGATTCGAGTCCCCTCAGCGGTGTGATCTCCTTGGATGTGTTTAGCGATTTTTGAAAAGGTACTCTCCTATCGACAGCTCGGGATTTCAAGTTTGGTCTCTGATATATATATAGTCAAACTATGCTGAAAAGGGACGTTGAAACCTATCTTTCAGGGGAAAAAAAGTCACGGGCAGTTTTCTCTATATTCCATTTATCGGGAGTGAGCAGCGCTGTTCAGGTAAATGTAGCGGCGGCTCCTTTGGGGACTTTGGCTAAGTTTATGGCTAGCTTATTAAAGAAGTGTTCTTTTTTTTTTTCTAGCGGGTTTTTGCGAATTTCGCGAGTTGAGATTGACTCGCGAAAATACGTTTCCGCTCAAAAACTTTTCAAAGGGTTATACTAGGAAAGAAATTGATTAAGGCGCGGCAACCCGCCAGGGTAACGCAAACGCGGTTACTTCTAGTTACTACTCCTCATTTGCATAATTATATCGATTACAAAATGCCTTTTATATTAATATATCACGTGCTTGTCAGCTTGGCTAAAATGAGCCAAATATTTTTTGAGTTTTTTTTTTTTTATAGGCAGTCCTGAAACGTCAATCCAGATTATTCTAAACTTTTGCGCTCATACTCGTACACATGAACAAACAAAAAAACAACAACATCATGCCAGGCTTGCGAAAACTAGATCCTTGCGAAGAGCCATTTCTGCCTTTTTTTTATTTTGCAAAACTTAAATCTCCGCGAAATAGTCATTTTTACAGTAACTGGTGGGGGGTTNGGGGGGGGAGGGGCCGAGTTGACGGGGATGTATTTTGCATTACGGCTCTCGAATAAAAGGGTAGTGGAAGGCTATCTTTAATGTGGAGAGAAAATCTTCTTAAATTTGGTAATCATTTTTAACCAATGGACATAAAATCGTTTGCTTAATGCAACAGTCATGAAACACACATCTAAGAAGAAACCATGGATAACAGAATTGTTACATCACACTGACAGACTATTATCTAATTTGAGTAGGTTAAAAAAAAAATACGAATTCCATTAGTGGTGTTGGTGGTGGTGTTTTGCATAAAGGTACCCACAGGATGTTAGATAGGCCTTGTTTTACTTCATAATCTTATCTCAGCAAGCACATATATTATGTATTACAAAACCATCTGTGTGATTTAATAGACCACCTCTAAAATTATAATAACTCCATATCTAACACTGGCTACACCTTCATCTAATTGGAATCAAAAGATACTAAAAGAGCAGCGTGGCCAAACAGTTACGGTTTTAGAACGCAAGATCTGAAAATCATTGGTTTGGTTCCCGTCATGGGTTTTGGAAAGCATTTCATTCACATTTTCCTCAGCCCAACTGTCTGTAAAATGAGTACCTAACTAAAAGTGAAGGTTATTGTCAGAGAACTACTGATCTGTGCCTGTAAACGGCAGGGCACTTAAGCTCTCTATGGAGCTGAGAGAGTCAAAGAATTATCAAGGCTACTGGGATAAGAATATTGTGAAATCGCATGAGCGGGCGTAAGCCTGAATACAAGATCTATAAACCGTATTATTAATGTTATTTTTGCTTTTGCATAATGTTATCCCCAGGGTAGTTAATGAGGCTTCCTCCTCTTAGCAGTCACACGTAATGAGTCTGTTAATGTGCGTCCTATATTCCTTCCTCTTTCCTCTCAACTCACTCACCCACTCACTCCTGAGCTGCGTTACAGGGTCATTTCCTGCCATCATAGGACTCTAGTGAATCTTGCATAATCATCAAGGGAGATTACGCTGCAACTAATTGGCGCAACCTGCCAGAGGTATTCGTGGAAACGAGGCTAGACTAGTCACGTTGGTCATCACACGAGCCACATCTTTATTGATTAATTGCTCATACATGTACATGCACTTGTACCTGCCTGATTTTAGTAGCTGATGCATGCCAAGCTCTATTGTTTTCCGACAAAAGGACTTATCTTTGCCTACACTGCTTTTTCAGAAAATTGAGTGGTTCTGTTTAAATATAACCCTTTGCCTCAACAAATTCTTCTAATTTCTGTAAGGGCACTGTGTAAATGCAATCGCATTTTCGCAACAAAAAAAAACAACTTAGAGGTGAGGTTATGGATATACCTTTAAAACAAAAAAAAGTAATTTTTGCTGGAAAAGCAACAAAAGCTCTTTTGTCAGAACTTGTTAGACCTGGCATTCAATCTCATCATATGAGGAGGGCACTCAACCAGACACTGTTCATAACTGTGTTTTATATATTTATTTTGGATACATTTTTCCCCTCAACACTTGGAAGAATGGTGTCATACAGTAATCGTGCCATAAAACCCTAACTCAAACAGACAATCACATCTGTTTGCATGCAAGCATGACAAAAATCTGTCTGCAGATACCCCTCTCCTTTTTTTTTTCCAAAACATAGAAGAAACGAAGCCAATGGGTGTTCCTCACAAGACTTTTTGCAACCAGTGGATTGCATCCGTTCACAAGGAAAATCAAACTGAGAGAGAGAGAGAGAGAGAGAGAGAGAGAGAGAGAGAGAGAGNGAGAGAGAGAGAGAGAGAGAGAGAGAGAGAGAGAGAGAGAGAGAGAAAGAGAGAGAGAGAGAGAACCGCTTTACGTCACGGATTAGCTGAGTAGCCCATCTTCACAAAGATTTTAGCTTGTGAGGTAATGCCTTTCACCAACACGTGGTAAAAGTCCACAATCCGTGAGCTTAGTAGTCAGCTTTGTTTGTCTCAGTTTTGAATACAATCCTTATCTACTGACTACCCAGTACTAACGGGTCGACCCATGTTTGCCTTACTTAGGTCTGGATCCCATTATTGTTACAACAGCTGATTTAGTGTGTACATCAAATAGATCGGATTTTTGGAATCTTGCTTTCTACTGTTCTCGTATGGGGAAGAATCGGTGCGCCTCCATTTCGCCGTAACTGAGCGATTGTTTGTCAGTATTTTAGTATAGAAAAGGAGGGAGACATCGAAATCGAGTACAGTGAAAGAATCGCTTATAGGGGCCCCAGAATGCAATCATTATTTCCTTCGCTGACTTCAAACTACACAGTCTTTGCTGGAATGCAAGCCCAACGCACTTCTCTGCCCCTGCTCAGATACTCTTCTGATGAGAAATTCGTAGATGCTCACGGCCTCAAATGATCGAAACATTTAGAATGCTCAGATCCCGAGTTCCGTGCTGCTGTGTCTGGTTTTAATCACGAACTCCAATTTCTTGCAAACTCAAAATTAAGGGTTTCATGGTTTTCACGTGCTGCTGCTGCTGCTGCTGGTGCTGGTGCTGCTGGTGCTGGTGCTGCTAATGCTGCTGCTGCTGCTGGTGCTGCTGCTGCTGCTGCTGGTGCTGCTGGTGCTGCTGGTGCTGCTGCTGCTGCTGCTGCTGCATTTCGTTAATGTGGCCGGTACTTAGTGCCTTGACAGACGAGCTACAATTATCGCGCAGTAAATTCTGCGCAGAAAGTGTCGCTTACTTTTGTGAAGGGCGACATTTAACGCTACAGCTCAGTTCAACATGGACGATCGGAGAGTCAGGGTGGCTTTGGTCATGGTGAGTGTCGCGGCGTACCAGAATGTGGGCGACACACATCTGCTACGCCAGGACTGAAACAACTGCCTGTCGCTCGTGTGATCGCACCATTTGCCACAGTGTATCTCCAGACTGCGCAGTAAGTCCTGCTGCGTATTTTACATCTCGTCTGTCAAGGGCCTTAGTTTTAAATAGCGACATAGCAATCAACCTGTGATTCCATGGTTTCATGTAATCAATCCACTTTAGGCTAGCACACCGTGACACGTTGAAAATGACTGCGCAGTACAGAGCTGCTACATACAGTGGAACTCCGATATTAAGTATTCATTTAATAAGTATATGTTGTTATTAAGTACGAATCGTACATGCACGTAAATATTATTATTGTTATTATGATATTCGTTTATTATTCATGTGAATCTCGCTTGTATACATTTTCCATGCACCAACATTTACTTCATTTCAAAGCTCGGCTGTAATTATTACTGTTCCATTGCTATTTACCTCCCTTGAAGAATGACGGCAGGATTGTATTACTACCTAGGGATCTGAGATAGTTATCGAATGCTTTCGGCTACTGGTATGTGAACGCCTACTGGTATGTGAACGCCTACTGGTATGTGAACGCCTACTGGTATGTGAACGGCTACTGGTATGTGAACGCCTACTGGTATGTGAACGCCTACTGGTATGTGAACGCCTACTGGTCCTGGCATAAAGAATATGCAGTTTTAAGTAGTCACTAAGGAGTCAAAAACTGGCCATGCAACGAGGGAATAGAGGCATAATTTCAGTTCAAAACGCCCTGAATGGTTGAAATGTGACTGTAGATTAAGAATATAATAATATAGTAGAACGTTTGGGAATCATTTATGAAATGTCAGGCTGTTGCTTGAGGTGTTAAGTCACTGTGCTACTGAACGAAAGGAACTTCAAACTGGGGTTATCGCTTTTCCACCCGGAAAAATCGCTTTCTAATTGGTTATGGTGTATGTATACGCATGATGAACATTTGATGAAGAATACATTGTGATCTTCAAATCTACTGAAGTGATAATACTGCGAAGTCGCACAGGTGAGGTTTGTCTAGAGACGAGACGTCTGGACTACATTTGTAATGTGAATAGGCTAGGCATGGATTTCATACTTTGACATCATGTCAAAAATGTATAACGCCCTATTCTGTTGTTTTCGTTGCTGAAATTGCCATTTTGTTGTACATGAAGTCTGTGTGCTAGCATATACCCATAGGAGAGATCTATTTGTCCAGCGCAGAAACAGGACTCTTTAAGCAATCACAAACCAAACAGTTCGCTTTTGTTATGGGCAGCAGGAACCCACACTGTGAGACAATCAAAATGCCAAATATCGAAGTCTCAACGACCCTTGGGCTTTGAATCTGAACAATTGACTTCACCTGGCTGAGTCAGGTTTTTTTCTTCAGGATAACATAGCTTGCACAATTTGTTTCAAAGGGCCGATGAAGAGGACCCCCATTACACAAGAAACGAGATGCAGCAAAACAAAATTAAACTAGATTCACAACTAAAAGCATCGACAGGAACGTGAATAACAGTATAGTCTTGGTTACCGCCCCTGTCATTCGTGACATTAGCAATAACGGTTAACTATGGACTCTGTTCATTTGTGTTCATTTGCATGTATCTCATTTTCCTAATGGGTCACCAAACTCACGGTCTCATGAGGGAAGAGGAGAGAACAGTTTCGCATTTAATTAAAATTAATTTAATGTTGAATGTGAAATGTAATTTATTTTTGAATGTGTATCAACTGTGAACGGAATTTCCCTCGTGGATATTAAAGTTTATCTTATCTTATCTTATCTTATCTTATCTTATCCTATCTTATCTTATCTTATCTTATCTTATTTAAAGCTCAACTTTGATGTCAGGATTTCATATAGCTTGACCAAGTGATGTCACTATGATTCATCCGTCATTAGTCTTCCTAGAATCTCTGACAAAATGGTGGTTGAAGTGACCTTGACAGGTTTTTCTTCCCACTAGTCCTTTGACAAAATGACGGGTGTCTTAGTTTCAGTTTCTTTCGACCCAGGCTTTATAGTCTTTTGTGGCCAATTCAAAGACTTGAAACGTACGTCTCTGTTGAATACGTAGACTATGGGTGTATTGGCGTATAACTCAGCTCGTTGTCTACAAATTAGATCATAAACAAATATTGGTATCATTTTGTTCAAAATTTAAGTTTTTTTCTGATCACAGAATCAGAGGTCCAGGATAACTGGAAAAGCTGATAATATGTGCAACATTTTTATCTTTTAAGCGACTAAAATCGTTGTATACAATCCTCTTTTCCAAACGTGTTTAATTTGCAATACAATGATACACAATAACAATAGGGACATGAAACATGATTAGAATCTCATTAAACGTCTTCCAGCCAGTCAAAATGAGGCTTAAGTCGTTATTTGACAAAATCAAGTCATTAATGTTATGACAGCTTAATGTATGTACTGTCATTACGTGAAAAATTAGCTGGTCCAGTATTATTCTGACCCAAGTCATAATTGTTTGAAGTAACATGGAGTCATCCCTCATGAAATGGAAAATATTCTGAAAAAATCTTATTTGAAGAATAATTTTCACCATGAAAGTCATTTATTCTGCTTCATACAAACTTAGATTTGTCTCCGATTACTTACCATTCACCCACAAAATAAGAGTTTTTGGGTACAGAAATTATTTTAAGCTCGATTTATGCAATAAACAAAAATTCGATATCGGGTGGCTCCAATCACCTTCAAGGCCTGAAATCTCAGTTCCTGGTCTTGCGACAAATCCTTCATTTTGACTGGCAGCAAGACAAAAACGTCCGACTTGGGAGAAAAAAACAACAACATGCGAATCAATCTAATGCTTTCTTTCAGAAACATCTATGCATTTATAACTATAATGTAAATATCAAGCTCGCCAGCTTGCAAGCGAACAGTACACAGTGTCCCGACTTGTTTGTGCAGAATCTGTAAATCTGTTATTGACGGGGCAGAAAGGGAAATATCTATTCACTTGCTATTGTAAGCAAATGTTTCCTCAGAAGCCAGTGAATTTCTATTTTGCTGTATTCTATGCTAAGCTTTCTATTGATACTTGTATACACAGCTGTTTCATAGATGCAGCTTTTTAGGGTTGTTTTTTTTTAATAAAGTCAATGAAAGTGTATTAAGTGCGAAAACTTGCAGTCATTGAACCCAACATGTCCGCTTTGAGGTCATGGTCAAACTCAACGAATACTTCTCCTAGTGACAGCATCAACAAGAGTTCCATCCCCATCCCTCTTCCCCAACCGCCCTCTTAATCCTGACAATATCCCACAGCGGGTAGATCCAGTTTTGCAGTATTATAACATCGAATATGCTCATAATACAGACAAAGCGGTCTCCGGGCTAAAGGACAAACAGAGACCATATTTAACCCTTGTGGCACTACGGCAGAACCAGTTCTCATCTTCACTTTACTACGCTGGGCTCGAGAGTAGAATTACTTGGCATGCTAGCGTCAAACGTGTGATGTGGTGGTCGAATTTTGTGACCCCGTGTCAACTGGTCGACTGGCAGACAACGTAGGAAAAGTTATCTGCCATAACAATACGTCACGCAGCCAGTGGGAGGCTGGACCCGATAACAATACGTCACGCAGCCAGTGGGAGGCTGGACCCGAAGCGCCTCGTGCTACTGGAGTTGCCAAATTGCAATAAAAGAAGCTGACTTTCTGTTTGTTCTTAACCCATTCTTACTCTACTTTTCCGTACTTATCCGAAGGATCGACATCATGTCACATCGGACAAGTCCACAGGTGCTACGTTCTCCTTCGCTCTAGCCATGCCAGGTTTCTTTCTGTAATGTTGCCCATATCGATTTGAATGATTCTTTACCCTTCCTCTCCCCTCCTAACCTTTCCATAATTATCCATTCAACAATCACTAAAGGTAAGCTGAACTTCTCAACCTGTTCTTGTGACTTGATTTCCTTAAGAAACTCCATTTCTTGCGGCCACCGTATCGAATTTATTTCTTACAGTCCTCCCTCAAGAGGGTATTTCCGTCACTTCATCGAAAGACGTCTTCTTAGCGTTGCACGGCTTAAAGTCTTTTGGTGTCGCCACTGGACCAGGTTCGCAGGCGGACTTTGCCTTCAGATCAAATATTTAAACAATAAAACTATAAAGAAAGGGGAGCATGCTTGTGTTCTCACATACCTATGGTCGCACAACCCTGTTCCCACAGCTTATGTTCCCATAAACATACGTTCCCACATCCCTTTGTTCCCACAGCCCTATGTTCCCATTAACCTGTGTTCCTATAACCCTGTGTTCCTACAGCCTATGTTCCCACTGCCCTGTATTCCCATAGCCGTATATAAACACAGCCCAGCATTCCCATAATCTAAAAATCCTTCCGCATACTGCTTGATCAGTCACTTGTTTTAAAACACTGAGGCAGCCTATCACAACAGCAACAATCGAATGATTATAAGTCTATGCTACTAAACGAACCAAATGAAGCTAAAATATGGCTGATCTGGAACATAGAGTATGAATTAGACCATGGACGCTTATAATGGCACACATGCTAAACTTGGCCAATGTAAAACAAAACTCATGGAATCACTATAAAGAATGGCTTTATATATTGTTCAGTGCCAATATACTATGATGAAAAATGCAAAGTTGTGTGAACATTGGACTGTGGTAATAGAAAGCTAACCCTAGAGAAAGCATTCAGTTTCTTAGGATCAGCAGGTCCAATGGCGCACAGGGTTCGGAAGCGCCGGATCGATCACTGCACAATCAAATAGCAATAAATCTAATGCCAAAGCTCAACAATGTCTGGATCGCTGACAATAAAGGGCAATGGCAAAAGTTAACTGAGCGATTTGCACGCTAACTGTCTATACGTTCAAGTAGCAAGTTATCGGAAATCCAGTGAATGCTCTCCTGTTCCAGCCTCTCTTATCTCCGCCCCTGAAAACCAGCACAAACAAACATGTACAATCCTCGCGCCGCCCTCGCATGGAGTCATCAACGTAAATTACATCCAAATTGATTTTGCATGAACCCTATCGCAGTCGAACCTTAGGCGTAGTCAGAGAGAGGTGCATACGAACTGTTTCCAAGAGCCACGTAACGGCTGCATGTCGCAACGTTCTCTCTCCCCTATCCCCTTCTTGGCCTACACCTTTGTATCTGCTCACACAATCAGTGATCGACGCGCATACCAACGCATGTTTCCCTCACACAACAGAGCAGCGGGTGAGGGCTGAACGATCAATAATTCATACTTTGCTTACGCTCTTTTCTCCTCTTCATCATGACTACCACCGTAACGTTACATTTTGTTCTGCATAACTGACCTGTTTCAGTTGGATTGCTTCCCCTTCCCCTCCCCCCGCGCCCCTACCCTTCCCCTTGCTCCCACAAAGCAACAGAGTCTTTCTCCAAACCATTCTTGTGACAACAGTTGTCGTACAAGGCTAAGGATAACTCTGTTCACCCACAAAGGGAAATTTGTCTTCGTTACGGTGGAAAAATAAATAAGTACAGACATAAATTATGCCACTCAGCCGCTACCCCCCCAC
>JAWQUT010000086.1:1688397-1709214 GCA_033807755.1 Ellobium chinense | reverse complement strand
TACCTGGCATAAAAATATGCAATTTTAAATACTCCCTATGAAATCAGAAAACTGGCTATGGGAAGAGGGGAAAGGGGTTGGATTTGAATTTCAAAGGCCTAGGTAGATGCAAATACTTCTGCAGACTCAAAGTAGGTGGGTTTTTGCCACTGAAGTATAAACTGTGTGGTTATTGCAAGGTAGGTAAGGTTAACCTGTTTACTTGTGAAAAGGCCTAAAATATTAGGAAGCCTGATTCACGCTACTCCCGACAGCTGGGCCCCAGAGTACCACAACTGAGCACCAAGGACAAGACAACTGAGCACCAAAGACAAGACAACGGAGCACCAAAGACAAGACAACTGAGCACCAAGGACAAGACAACTGAGCACCAAGGACAAGACAACTGAGCACCAAGGACAAGACAACTGAGCACCAACAGTTTGTTAATTACTGTACTCACCCAGTTTTGGGTACATGTAATCCGTTGAGCTAACAAGCATAACTTACTGCGCAGTCAGAGTCCTCACTATGTGTTAGAATTTGGAGGAAGAGTTAATCAATATAATGTGTGGACAATATTTTGAAATGGGACCCCTTAATACGTCAATGAGGGATGTAATAGAAAGGAGTACCGAAAATCCATTAATAACAGTTGTCAACAGTTATTCAAAAGACTGAAGCTTACTTATCCTAAAAAAAATGTGTGTTTTTTTTTGTAGGCAACAAATAGAGACGCAGTAACTTTAGAAGCATGCAATTTCAGTTATTTTAAAAAATTATATATATATATAAGATAGGGCCAAGGATTACTTCTCTCCTTCTTCGAAGTTCCCAGTAATCTGAGTTACTGTGTTCGATTGCTCCAACAGGTGTGCCTGGAAGCGGACGGTGGCCTTTTCAGGAACAAAATGAAATTCAGTATTTCTTGTAAGCGGCGAGAAAATTTTGCCTTCTTAAATTATTGAGAAAAGCTCAAAGAGTTCCGTTCAGCTGTTCCCGGTGTTTAATGCCTGAAGATGTAGAACTTCTCAAAAATATTCAAGCTGAAAGAAAACAAATTCAGCCCAGAACTCTCAAAAACATGTGTGGAAATATCCATCTAGCACCAATGCCAGTTGCAAAGCTGATAATTGAGAGCTTTGATGGACAGTTATGGCAAGTGTAACCAGATGTGTAAATAATTAGTGTGACACATATATATATAAGAAATTGAGGCCACAGACATCCGCCGACAATGACATTATAAACAACCACATATTTGAAAATACGTGAAATGTGAGTTTTCTGAAATTCTGAAAATGAAATTCTGCCACCCCCAAACTTGGAGAAAAGGAGGAGAGGTCTTCTATTGTCTTACGAGGAAAAGTGGCGATTTACACCACCGTTAAAAAAATTATTTTTTTGTTCGCTAAAACTTGTCTTTTTCCGCTAAAAAGGAAATCACTGCTGGAAGCAGAAAACGCAGAGGCAAGCTGAGGAGAGGCGGCTTCAGAGGAAGGTTCTGACCCCAACAGACAAACGTTCTTAAGCTTTTACCTACGAAGACACTTAGAGACAGTCATTCCAGAACTGGACTTTATATCTCAGTCACGATAGACGCTGTTCCCTGACAGGATAGCCAACGGCACGACTTCATGGTGTTTCTGGTCTCACAAATGCCTGCCACGCAAATGTTAGTGACAACTCAGAACTGACACCCGAAAAAAAAGTCTCCTGTCGTTTCTTTTTAGGAAAAATGTCGGTCGCAAAAAGTGATGAAATGAATTTCAATGAGGATTAAATTCGTTGCACCGCAGTGACTCGCAATGATACTGTTATGGACTTCTTTTATAACACTGTGTATATATGTGTAGTACAGTATATACATTGTTACATGTTTGTCTGCATTATGAACGAGATATGTAACATTGTTTGGCATTGCAAAAGCTATGAGCTGATCAATCAGATATATAGTAAGGGGGATACTGAGCATAATATTGAGGACTGAGTGTACACAAATGCAATCATATCTTCTGTTCCAATATAGCATCAAAACAGGTCATTATGGAGCCCGCATCCAATCAAAATCCAGCTCCTCAAGTTTTGTTTTTTTTCTTATCTCTCTTCAATCCAGCCAACTTAACCCCATGAAATATCAACAACAACAAAAATAGCATAGCAACTGTCCCACCAGGTTAGTCTGTGTTTTATACTGCTGGAACAACCTTCAACCCATCCACTCAACATACACAGCCCTGCAAGCGAGCAGCCAACCGAGATCCGGACAGGTCACGGATCAGACGCTTTTAAAAGCCTTGAAGGGGAATTGAATTTATAAAAGTAATGAGATTAAATAAAGAAATATCAAAGACCGCACTAACATAAATATTCAAATGCAACACCGTACATCTTCATGTATAAGAAAATCTGCGGCGAAATTTCAGACATTTGGATGGCGCCACATCTTATATACACATTTCAATAGGAGTTCTAATAGCATTGTAATATGATGACGAAGCTGACATAACACCTCAGTCGTTAACGAATTATAATGATGCAGGGGGAGAATTGTGAATGCATGTTTTTGCAATATCGCATATTTGATTTTTACACTTATCCTATTCAACATTACGGCTCAGATTGTGGGTGCCTTCCAGGGGGCAACGCCTCGTCTTCAGGGCGGGGGACCTTCAAAAAAGCTGCTCTTTCTCCTTGAGCTATGCCTGATTAACGCTTGTAAACCCAGGTGGTCTGTTAAAAACAAGATGCGACATAACATTGGTGGTAAAGTGGCGGTGGGAGAACTGGGCACAGAAAGAAGGATTGGGGGTTGGGGATGATGGAGTTCAGCCCAACCCTAGGGATTTGGGGGAGGGGGGAGGGAAGGATGAGAATGAGAGAGAGAAAGAGAGAGAGAGAGAGAGAGAGAGAGAGAGAGAGAGAGAGAGAGNAGAGAGAGAGAGAGAGAGAGAGAGAGAGAGAATATCAGCCTACGTTCTAGCCATAGCCATAGTGGTAGTGTCAAGGTATGACCACTTTTCCCTTTCCTTCTCCCCTTCCCATCTCTCCTCTCGCTTTCGCCCAACCCCCCCCCCCCCNAAAAAAAAATCTTCTACATCGTGTCTCCGATGCAAGGGCTATCTATCTCCGTTCTCTTGATATTATCTTGCAAACAAGCCTAGCTCATCACAGTTGTTCTTTTCTTTGCCACAGAAACAGGTCATGTCAAATATCGAGAAGGGATTTTCTATATAATAAATAAATAGTTTAAATAGTTCTTTACTCTGATCACTGGGTAAATTACGTTAAGCTATGTCATACATTGAAAAGCGTTTTCTAAAACCTTGCTTAATTCATTTTCTCTAACTCTGAATACCAGAGATCTTGCCATGCGTGCAAGATGATTCAGTGAAGCATTCAAACATTTGACATATTAAGCATAAACTGCAGATTGACATTTTGCCTTTTTTTTTTTTTGGCCTAATCAGCATCTGAGCCACCATTTACAAACGCATCCAGAAAGGTTTCTTCAAAGTTTTTTTTTGCTGAGGAAGAAACATTTTTGAATTCATTATGATGAAATAGAGAGAGCTATTTCTTTCTTACACTTACACACGACGTGCTGAAATTGCCGCTATTTTTCTATCGTTTGTTGTGTTACCTTAAATGTGCAAGATCATTAGCCAAATATGTTACTCAGATGCATTCGTTGATGCGCCATGTTCACGGTGCTATCTTTAGAAGTGCTGCGCCATAAGCCAGTCCACGTCTAAAGAAGGAAGAACTGTAATTGCTTTGCAAAAAAAAAAAAAATGTCGTACGTTCCTGCAAAAAAAAAACCAATGTCTTCCGCTGCAAGGACATTTGGAAGATTTCAGATGTGTGTGCCTGTGATTGACTTCCAATGCCGGCTTATCCGATTCAGCTTTATCTGGCTATTTGCTTGCTTGCTTGCTTGCTTTCCTTCTTTCTTTCTTTCTTCCTCTCTTCTTTTTTTTTTCTTTTTTTCTTCGGCCATAACCGCGGTATTACCAAATTTCCCTGGACCTTTTTTTTTAAATAACTGAAATTGCATGCTTCTAAAGTTACTGCGTCTCTATTTGTTGCCTACAGAAAAACACACATTTTTTTTTTTAGGATAAGTAAGCTTGAGTCTTTTGAATAACTGTTGACAACTGTTATTAATGGATTTTCGGTACTCCTTTCTATTTTCGAAGATATTCCTCTCTATTTTGGTATTTTCACTTTCATCCTCGACAGAACTTCATGGGTTTCTGAGACATTTTGGAATCACTGCTACTCCTGTGGGAGGGGGGGAGGGTGGTGTTTGTGTGTGTGTGTGTGTGTAAGTAAGTGCGTGCTCACGTGTGTGTTTGTGTGCGCGCGCGCGTCCCCACAGCGCACGGGATAGTGTGCATGCATCTGTGGATGCTTGCACTACGTGAAATGTTAGAGCAGCTTGGTCAAGTAATAAGGCCTTTTTACCCTGAAACAAAAGATCGTGGGTTTGATCCCAGCCATAGTCGCATTGTAAATGATTTGGGAAAGAATTTCATTTATATTTCCTCAGGCTATCATCCTGTGCGACGGGCATCTGCTTTGTTCAGTCGCAACTCCTAGAGAGAAAGGAAAAATAAGTAAATGGAAGAGATTCCAATAATCCAATTCACGGTTCCTCATAATACATTTATCCGGAAAATGCTACGATTAGGTGAACATTGCGAATAAGCAAACTCCAAGTAAGCGGGACTGCCTGCTTAAAAATTATGATTATGTTTGTGCGTGTGTCCATCCGATAATGAAAAAAAAAAAACGAAACAAAAAGCCATCAATAAACTTCTTGATGAAAGGAAAATAACTTATGTCATCACCATGATGACATCAAATAGAAAGATTATCTTCAAGATAAAGGAAGACGATACTGTAATCCTGAAACTTCAAAGAGTTGGTGGAGCTAATCTAAATTTAAGTCCCATCTTCCCTGATAATGGTACCTCAGTGATGTTACCGTTTGATGAGAGAAAAACAGACGATGCGGAATCACGAGAATGTAACTCTAACATTATGGGGTGTCTCCGGCTCAAATTATGGAAACCTTTCGTGCACGTTAATGGAAAAATACAAAACAACGTGTTGTTGTTTTCATCCTCTATATTGCCTTTGTTCTTTCATCTTCTCGTAAACATCAGCTCTGTAACTCGAGTTACAAAAATAGTCAATGAGATGGTCGCGGTTACGTCAAAAGTGGTGAGCCCGGAATCAGTCATATACTCTCCAGACCCCTTCTTCTCCCCACGCACTGAAGAATATGTGTGTGTTGGATCTTGGGGAGCATGAAATTCCACGAATGGTAAGTCACACCTGTACATATCAGCTCTTAAGATAGATCAGTTTCTGTCTACATGGCCTCGATTTGAGTTCGTAAAATTTAAAATTTATTTCAATTATTATTTCCCATAATAAACACGCACGGACACAGAAACACACTAACGCGCGCGTGCACAGGTTTGATTCTGACAGGTGTATCTTTTGCTTTCTTCATCACTGGTTTACAAAGTTATAATTTACATAACCATATAAATGTATTTCAGAATGGCAGCCTGATTAGCGGATCACGATCTTTGCTGCATACAGAAAACGTCATAATGTGACTTCTTTGTGTGACTTTTTATCCTGGGAGAAATAGCATATGACTGATTGTCCGTGTGACATTTTTTGTCCCGAGCACTGTGTGTGTTTTAAGGGGGAAGGGGCCGGAGGGGGAGGAGGACTGCTATCCTACCACTAGACTTTGTCTAACGGCTTAAGATTTTTTAGCGTAATGGGATGAGTCCAGTCAAAATTTATACTGAGTAAAAGGATAAATATTCAGGATTAGCGGACTCGTGAGGGCGAATTTGTAATATCTGGAGATAGGTAAAACATGAATTCGAATCCAAAATATCAAATTCATGTTCACGGGAATCGGAAATATAATGTGGGGAATTGTAACACCGTTATAATGTATTCGACCACCGGTTGGAACTCAATATGTATTCGCAGAATCCAAATCCTGGCTCAAGCATTCTCTAAAAACGAATTTTGTTTTTGAACACGCCCACAACTATTCTCCACCTCTACTTTACATCCCAAGTAGAATGAAGTTATCTTCATATCAAAGGCCTTCGCCCTTTCTGGTTGCTCTAAAAATCCATTACACAGCATTCCTTGGAAACTAATACTCTCCATTGCACTGTAGCTCCTTCATCGTCCCCGAAGCCACAGGATCCAATTGGTTTATTGCACACACTGACAGTCAAAGAATACTGATAAGATCTCCGTCCCGCCTCTGGAACCTCAACTTCTCCCCTTAATATTTTTTTCATCATACCATCGGCTTAAGTCAATGATAGCTTGATTCCGATTCCAGTACTCGATTCTCATTCCGATTCCAGTACTCGATTCTCAGTCTTATGTCAGGAAGCGATTGGAATGGAATCCAAACACTGGAATCGAGTAAATTCTTTCTTTAAATACATTTCAATGATCCTAATTCGAGCAGTTGTCACGCTGACTACTTGAATGTTTGACAGGTTTTGAGGTCTGCGGAGTAATCTCGTAATTTAAATAAAATCCAAATTTAGCCCCATTTTCTCAGGAACAATTGCAAAAATATCTGCTGAAATGTTGTTCAGCTTTCGATATAGAAGTTACCTTGAAATGTAGATTGCAGTTTTGGGCGAATGGAGTATCAAATTTTCACCTTTTGCACAGACGCAGCAGATTCATCGCCAAACCATCAAAGTTTCTTAGTTTCTTAGCTCTTCAAACTTTTCAGCTTACACCAGATTGCGCTCCCGTCTCATATGTGAATCAAAGAACCGTCTCATATATGAATCAAAGAGCCGTCTCATATATGAATCAAAGAACCGTCTCATATATGAATCAAAGAGCCGTCTCATATCTGAATCAAAGAGCCGTCTCATATATGAATCAAAGAGCCGTCTCATATATGAATCGAAGAGCCGTCTCATTTATGAATCAAAGAGGCGTCTCATATATCAATCAAACAGCCTATAATAGATTTTTGGTAGTACATGTATTTCTATTATCTTTTCTCATAATGCGCTAAATCTGATAAATTTGGAATCGTACTTGATCCTTTCGACTCTCGAATCGATTCAAGAACCTGTGGAATCGCCCTCCTTAGTTCAATTTCGTTCAAAATTATCCCCTACCAGGCCTTGGTGATCGCTCAGGTAACATTTTTTCCGACCTCCAATCATTGTTGCATAAAGAACTCTCCAGACAGCCGGGTTCAAATTTTGTAATTCCGAGACCGGAATAGCTTTTGACGTCTCCCGTTTGCTTGAAGTTCAAAGACCACAAAAGAATGGGAGACTCGTGCTGAGGAAGAAGATGAAACTTCTTTGTACAGATATCTGAGACCATTAGCGGTATTGTAAAAGAGATCCCAGAGAGAGGAGTGACGGGGGGAAGGCGCTAAAACTGTCCACAAGTCAAACTGAAAATTGGACAGCGTGCAACCACAATGAAGTCTGGAGCTCATGAAAAGTAAATGAAGAATACAATCAGATCCGGACTCTGCATACGTAGTTCATGGAATAATATTTGGAACAAGAAGTTCTTTCAAATCTAGAATTGTGTTGGCATTATATCAATGGAGTCAACGGTAATGTTTCACCCACTGCATCGTCTCTACTGAAGGAATAACGAACCGCCATAATCATTCATACTCGGGAGAACAATATGAGGAGTATATTTAGGTTAACTGAGTTTAAAGTCGTTCAGATCTTCGAGCCAATCCCAGTAATATCTTCCGGTATGCAGCGTGACATGTAGCGAAATGGTTTTGGCGATGGACTCAGGATCGAAAGGTCCTGTGTTCGATTCCAGACTACGGCCATGGTGTAAGTACCTCGAGAAAGCATTTCATTCATATTTTCCTCTGTTATGTAAATTGGTGGAAGATACTGTTAACATGCAAATGAATTAACTGATAAATATCTGATTACCACGGATATTCAGGAAACTTTTAGTCATTTGATACACACGTCATTCTCTTCAGGACCTGTAATTGACGGCATTAGGTCAATTCTGCTTAATCACTTCTCCTTGCGAGCATCGAAATATTTGCGACTAAAAGGAGTTGCCATTATCAAGTCCCGTGACTTTTGTTACGTGAAACAATTGGTGATTTCGCGAAAGCTGTGATTATCTGGACAGCGACAAAGTGGAATCTGTTAAAGTATTATACAACAGCATGCTGGGAAAGTATAAAAATATTATTTGATTGTTTGTTAAACCATCCATGCCAGTATACTTCGTTCCCAGACCTTCTATATTTAGTGAAATTGTTGTTGTTGTTGTTGCTGTTGTTGTTGGTGGTGGTGATGGTGGTGGTGGTGGGAGTGATGATGGTGATGGTGGTAGTGGTATTTGGAAGTCTCTAGATACAGCAACCGCACTAGGGACTCCAAATGTGGCCAAATAACCAGGCATGTGAGCACAGCAACGCATCGTTTTCGTCTGTACTGACGTTGTATCCCAAAAACGAATGCAAATTTCGCTAAGAATTTGAGGCCGTTTCTGATGACAGGATCAGATTTCATGCACGAACTCCAGAACTTAAGCACGTCACGATATTATGACGGATTATAGTGTTACACTGTATGGCATTGTTAAACTAGTGTCCCTTCGGGGTCACCACAAGTCATAGTTTCATTATTTTTCTTTAACGTGATCTACAGTTAATTTGAAATCCATTACTAAATAAATGTATCACCTTTCTCGTTCTCTTTTCTCTCTTGCCATGCGCAACAGGATTGCCAGATTTTTTGTCGAGTCAGAGCCAAATCCCATACATAAAAGAGCCAAAACAAGGCTAAACCATGTCCGAAAAGGACGAACCGAGGTCAGAATTCGACAAAAGACAAGAAATTTAACATGAACTGTCTATGTATTGATGTATGTAAGTATCATAATCCTCATAAACCTTTCAATATACATCAGAGCAACCTAATAAGAAATTATTGTTATATAGAAACAGGGGTCCTTCTATGATTCGTCCCGATCACTTGAAATTCCAGTTTGAGAGATGAATAAGTACTTTTTGTACAGGAAAGTGATCAGTTCTAGCTACAGTTCGTTAAGGCCAAAAAAGAGCGATAGAGCCAGTAAGTTATTTGTAGCCAAGGCCCCCCTAAAAGATAAGATAAGATAGATAAGATAAACCTTTATTATCCAGATTTGGAAATTCGTTTTCACAGCATTTATAACAATACAATGAAAAATACAAACAGATTAATAATGTTCACTCATACACACACATCCCTGCACCTATACCCACCCCTGCACACCACGCTTTACGTACAAGCATACCACATTAAGAAACACTGTTAAGGCGAATGGCTGATGGCAAAAAAGATCGCCTGTATCGCTCTCTGTGAGTTTTTAAGAATAGTATTCGTCTACTTCTTTGAGATCGGATTATCTGATGGAATAGGGGGTGAGAGCAGTCACTCAAAATTGATTTGAACTTTTGCTTGCAGGCATGAGTGTATAGCTCATCAAAGTCGATGTATTCCCTGCTGGTTAAGTGGCAAGCTTTATTGAGGATAGAGTTGTTAATTTTGCTCTTGTCTTGCTCCTTTGCATTTCCTCCCCATGCTGTTATGCAAAATAAGATGACACTCTGTATAGTTGACTTGTAAAACATGTGAATGATCAGCCAAATACCTGAAATTTTGGCTCCGAAAGAGCCAAGTCTGGCAACTTTGACTCCGATCGGCATTTTCTAATATGACAAGAAACTACTTTTTTTCATTATTATTGTTGGCTAAAGAAACTGACACTTTCATTAGCCTGATCTTTTTTCCTGGATCTGCAAATGTGAAGTTGTGTCCTCTGGGCCTTAAGCCAATCTTAAAATGGAAGTATGTTTACAAATAATGACATCCAGATTAGAGTCTTGCTAAGCTTTCCTTAGGCGTCAAATCTTTGCTTCAGGATTCCCTGCAAAGTTATTTGGAGCCGAATGCTATGGGAAAAATTCTTCAAAAGAGGCGGTGCAAAAACCCTATACAAATCATACTCTCTCTCTCTCTCTCTCTCTCTCTCTCTCTCTCTCTCTCTCTCTCTGTGTGTGTAAAAAAAAGAAAAAAAATCCAGGTTTGCACGCGAAAATGCTCGTATCATTCAAGGCATTAATGAAAACAAAAAAAAAAAAAAGAGGATAACCTTGTTACCGAATCCAGGTCATGAATAGCTTTCCTTTAGATTCCATTCTTCCATCTGAACGAGCACTATTTTCTAGAAATCAGCTAATGCTAAAAGACATGTAGTTTTTCCGGTTTCTTATTCGACTCTATATTTTGTCCCTCTCCTTCGTTCCCATCCTCAAAACCCTCTCATAACGACGATATGACCAAAAGTGCCTTACCTACGGATGCAAGTTGCAACCAATGCGGAAGTGTCAGAAAACAATCCACAGACTTGCGAGTGCTGAGTGCTATACGTATATCTTTTCCTCATTTATCAGCATACATACATTCTCGTCACATCCTCCTCCGACACAAAGCCGTTGATTAGACGTTCCACTGACAAATTTGAAAATGTAGATGATTGTCACCATGTTGGCGAGAGTTTTGTTCCGGCTTTCACAAAAGACGACACATTTCTAACAGACGTTAATAGGTGTGCTATTACGATTAAGCGGAACCAACTGACACATGCATTTTCTGATCTTCCATTTTCTCCCCCCAACGTGCCTTCAACAAAGACTCCGGCGTTACGGCAATGACTCCATCGTTACGGCAAACGAAATTAATGAAAATGAGCCTCAACTCTACATTAATGAGGCAAGTAGATGGACAGTTACGATGTAGATTGAGTAAGCTCGCCTGAGTAATGACGGTGGTCACTGTCACCCAGTGCTCGTAAATATGGGCGGATGTAATTGCCTCGAATGAAAACATCGATGTTGATATCGATATCGTCGAAAGGGAGCAATGATGCACAATCGAACCTGTACAAGTTGACCACTATTCACAGGAGCGGCGGCATTAGAAAGGGGTCTCTTTTCGCAGGCTGATTTTTAGGGATGAAATGTAAAGAAATCTTTCCTATCTAGAATTCAGTTCAGTATTCCGTGACAAGCTTGGGGCTGTCGTATGGGACAATAAAAAGAAAATAAAGCGTATGCACCCAAATTAGAAAGAATAATAGTAATGAAGTCGTGTGAGCAGACACTGACCTGACTAAGAGACATGAACCTCGCTGCTATTATTACAATTAGATTCCCTTAATCGCAAAACTTCGGGAGCATGGAAATAGTTGGAATTAAAAAGAGTTGCAGTGATCCAATAACTTTTATATGAGATTAATTGGGTTGTACAAAATGAGTGATTGGCATCTCTAATAGGTGCCAAAAGGTTTGTGACACTTACTAGAGGGGCAAATCACTCATTGTGTACAACCCAATTAATCCGCTAATGTATAGAATCCCCTTTTTGGGGGGCCCTGTCAGCCAGTATTCGCACGCGGTCAAAACCAGCCAAATGAAAAATTGGGGACCAAATTAGAATTCGAGATAACCTTTTTTTGAAAGACATTTAATTTGTGAAAAATTCTGGGCGTTGACTCTCTTTTTTTTTCCCGTTAAAAGATCGTGCAAAAAGAAGTACTTTAACTTCCATGGAAGAAATTTCCCGAAGTCACAGTGGTATATGTAGAATAACACAAAATGTTAATAGGGCCAAAAGAAAAAAAAAGGTGTCAAAGACCAAAAACCAGAACAAGGACAGGGGAAATAATCGAGTAAATGTTAACTTGAATCTGGTCTTATATTATGTTGAGATAATTAATAAATTTTAAAGTGGGCGTCACAAACCATTATTATGAGTATTAAGTCTTCTGCAACAATACTGAATTTCGGGGTTTTTTTTACCTATATGGACGTAAATATTAAAATTTCTTCTGTTGGGATATTGATATGTCTCATCCTTCTAGTTTTCTGTCCATTTTTTAGACTGTCTGTTCATTCGTTGCTGATATGCAGTTCAGTGGGATAATAAATATTAATAAATGTCCAATGGTAGCTACATGTCCATAGATTGTAGTATGGCAATAATTGTGGAAATCAGACTCTGAATATGTAAATCTCATGAAAATAAGGACAGGAGTAGAATAGCATTGCCCCTTTAGAAAATGGTGTGGTAAATGCTTTAAGAATGCAGTTCACCCACATTAACCTCAGTCTACTCGTATGTAAATTGGATACCTGACTATAGGAGTGGAGGATATTGTCAGCATGCTTGTGATCAGCACTCTATGCTTTTCGAAGAGTTGAGGAACTTCTAGAGTGATCATACGCGCAATGGTGATAATATTGTAAAGTTGCGTGAGCGGGCATGAGCCTGAATGTGAGACTTAAAACCTGCATTGTTACTATTACTACTATCACTACCTCTCTATCACCACCACTGCTACTAACTACTACTACTACTACTACTACTACTACTACTACTACTACTACTACTATTACTATCTCATGAACACTTTTTGCAGCAGTTCTTGGTGACAATAATGATAATCTACCCGTCTTAAATGAGTCATTAAACCAATAAACGAGCAAAATCAGAGCACGCAGTTAAGAAGACTATTAATTTTGTTCTCCTTCAAAACAAAAAAAAACAAAAAAAGAGTGCCCTAAAAACATCAGTGTTAAACCGTTCCTTACCACAGTTTCGATGTGCTAATGGTCAAGTGTAAGATTGACAACAGTATGCCCTTTGCTCCCAGACCACCAGTTCAGCATAACCTTTGACATAACGTTACAGAGGTTTTACCAGGTCAGTCTGACAGCGGAGAAGGCGATACTCAGATAGGAAACTCTCTTACGCAGCCTCTAAACGGTCTCGCTCACACTGACCGCATATGTTGAGGCTCGGACTATCCTTCAGGTGAAGGGCAAATTATAAGCTCTGTGGCGTAAGGTGGTTTGGGGTTAAGGCTAGGTTTATATAATAAACTACGGTCAGTCACCAGACATGAGCATTGATGACTATAAAGACCTAGCTCTTACACCTTGATGGGTACCTTCCCACAGACATTTTTAATTTATATTTCGCATTCAATCTTGGACTTTCAAGAACTTCATTAATATCTATCATGATCAAGTTTCGTGTTCGTAAATTTTCAAAAAGTGCTTCCTCTTCCCTGACACTAACGCTAACAATATCCCTAAACCAGACACAATCCTTACCCAAGCACGCCCTAGGAAGCTCTCAGAATTTTGCAAAGACACTGCTGCTCTGTATGACTCAAGCCTAACTTGTGTTGATAACCTTTTTTGCTTTTGAGTAGTCACTACAGTACTTTAAAGGCCCGTCCGGGTTACAAGAAGAGATGAGAGGCATGTTGGGACATATCCATAACTTGTATTCAATCGCAGTTGTTTGTGGGTTGTTTTTTTTCAGAATTTCAAAAGTAAAGCTTTTCACACTGCATAGAAACTTTAAAATCATTTAATATTTGAAATATGAAAGCAAATCATATCTGAGTCAGGGCAGTGTCCAATGCCATCTGTAGGCGGATTTTGTGTTCCGATCGGACGGGGCAGCTTTAACACTCAATAAAAACTATCATCAAGTGACAGCGGTCCGCCCCCAGCTGAAATATGGAGAGCGTGAGAACAGCACATAAACATCTGCATGACTCATCTCTATTATTAAGGTTTTTTCCTGCTGCTGTCTTTGATGAAGAGGAAGACAAACGGAACAATCATAATAATGATGCTGATGGTAAACTGATGCTGGTGCATACCTGCTTTGAAAAATTCAGCTTTTTATCCTTTTGAATCACATCCGCGACATTTTTTACCCGTTACCTGTATCGTGTTTTTCTATTGCTGATGTCACCAAATTGCCATAAGCGTATCAGCCTATACATAGGAATAGTTCATAATGACACAGAAAAGAATATGACATAAGCATACATCGCATACAATTACAACACGATAATCCTATTCCAGGACGTACCAGAAGTTCTCAGAGCTACTCACAGTAAATTAAGAATTTAAAAATAGCACATGTACGTCATCCATAGTGAAGGCGTTCACTGCCTTTCTAAATTCTTAAATCACATAACTATCCATTATACTTTATATATTGGTGAATGTCCCAACAGTTTTGTTCTCGTTTATGACTTGGACATAATGATGGCAGGTAATGACGATGTTGATGACAAAGACATTTAATTAAGAACAAAATACGATAGACAGCGATTAAAAGGAAAACGATTAAACCGACAGCACCACTTAAATGGAAGGAAACGAGATGCCCCATTTATTTCAATTTTGTTAGACTTGTCTGTCTAACCTGAAACTCTGTTTAAACCGAACATAACTCTTTGATGTCGTGGCTTTCATTTTAACCATTGTCTGCCATATTGTTAGCAAGATAAATGAGGAAAGCTATTGGGCCAATTGTAGGCTTTCTCCCTTAAGAACTGGAAGAAAATATGCCATGGTGATCAATGCCCTGGGAAGACAGTAAAAAATCTGTCCAGATGACGGATTAAGCAGAATGAGCCCCAGATTTGTGAACCTGCCTGCACATTATTTTGCTTTCTCTCCTAATTTTGTAAACTAAACCTGAAATTTGGGTCATTTACTCCCGGTTCGATGTAGCCTTCTGTGCGGAGCACTTGTCGTTAAGGAAACTAGTTAGCTTGTTTACGCTTCTCGGTACTCGGTTCATAGCTAGGAAACCAAGTTACAAACTTATATTTTAAACATCATCATTTTTGATAAGCTCATTGAATGCTGCAAACTAATAAAGAAGACTTGGAGATTGTGGAATTTGTTAAGTGATCGTAAAGAAAACAATTTATTTGCTTAAATCAGTGTGGGCCCCTGTAATCTTACTGACAGCGGACTCTTATGGAGGGTGAGAGGACGCCACACTACATTTTATTGTTGCTGTTGTTGTTGTTGTTGTTGTTGTTGTTGTTGTTGTTGTTGTTGTCCTTCTTCTTCTTCTTCTTCTTCTTCTTCTTCTTCTTCTTCTTCTTCTTCTTCTTCTCACCTTCCTGCAATGAAATTCTTCGCTTGAATATTCCTGAAGATATTTTGCTGCAAAGTTCGGAACTTTTGTCTGTGTGACTTCTCTTACACCTTCGCCCTTCTTCCAATAAAATTCTCCGAACAGAAACGTGTTTTAGGCGGATTTTTATTTTCGGTGGATCGACTGTAATCAAACTTTATCTAAACAAATTTAAGAAAATGTTGAAGACACACTTCTTTAAACAGTATTTTGATTAAATTTTACAGCCTTCCATACCAAATCTCTTTATAGTTATATTAACAAAATTTTTGTAGTAATTAGCATGTGCCTGCATGATTGCATTCTTGAGTATATAGAATGCATTTATAGAATAATACTTTTCTGTCGCTGTAAAGCGCTCAGAGCTTGTTTGGAATGAGCGCTTTATAAATACAATTTATTATTATTATCATACGTAATGGGCGCTGTGTAACCAGTTTAACTGCGGTTGAGTAGGAAGCTTCAAAATAACTAACAGGATCAAGAAATCGCTAGAAACATGTTCATAAATTTTAATCATATTACCAGCTTTATTACGCAATTCTTCCCAGCTTCGGCGGTTCGTTAACACGATATTGGTTATTATGTCAGAGTGAGCCAACTTACCTAAGATTATACAGAAAGTCGGAGGTGAGAATTTCCTCCGGATATTAGAGATTCGTTCAATGTAGACTGACGTCACATTCTCATAATAATCTCCGCGTGAAATGGCGTGAACGTCTTAATAGAATTAATTGACATACTGATGACCAAACGTTATGAAATTCTCGTTTTTGCCATGACTCAAACACGTGAGACTAATCTCAAGCGCGTGCCAAACAGGGCTGGGCAGAACTAAGTTCATATGAACGCAGTTCGTGAAAGCTCAGTTCACGTGAACTTTATCTGATATTAATAGCTATTTTGGACAAACTGAGCTGGACTGTAGCTATTATTGGTGCTTGATTTTAACTTTAATTTTCTTCCTAAAGTTCAGCTCAGTTCACATCCATCTCGAAACTGAGATCCGAATGCTAATTTCAATAACCCAGAGGAACTGATCTGATCCGAAAACTGCTCCGTTTTTATGGAACTGAGCTGAACTTGTTCTTAGAGGTTTTTTGCCTCGGTGAACTGAATTTTTTGGTGAACTTGCCCAACCCTGGTGCCAAGCTCTGGTAGTCTTCTATCCTAATTTACTTCACTGAACCAAGGGAAGGAGGCACTCAAGTTACTCTGCTAGGACTTAACCACTTCGCTACGTTATGTTTTTCAAATGCTAATATCATCAAATTACCATAAACTCATTATTCTCTACGTTGGTTTGCTTGAATTACAGTTTTAAGGCATTTCAGCACGATTACGGCTATACGGCGGCCCTGGGCGGTACATAGGAAATTATACGTAAGGGTGCGTCGGATATGACACAGGAATGATATTTCCGGAACGTAAGTATGATACATCCAAGTGCTGTTTGGACCAAAGAATTAGGATATATAATATGTACGTCATGCATAGCGATAGGGTTAATGAAGAACTCTCACGTGTTTGGGACTTTTGCACATTAACGATAACATTTTTAACAGTAATAAGAATGGCGTTTATATGTTTAGTATCCAGGACATGGTCGCCCACGCCACTTTACAATATTAGTACCTCGACAGGCCAAATCACTCTAAGGACTTTCTCAACTCCATGGGGAACATATTATATGATACCACTGAAGTTTACACATGCTGATCACTTGTATTTTGACAAATATCTTTCACTTCCTGTCGCCAGGTACTCATTTTACAAAAAAAGGTCCAATTGAAGAAAATCTGAATGAAATGTTTCCTCAAGACACTTACAATATGACCATGGTGGAAAAGAGATACGATTTTTAGGTCACACACGCGCATTAATTTTGAAGTCACTTAGGTTGGACTTACTAATAATGGCGATCTATTTATCACATCATTTTTTTTTCTCCCACTCTGGGGCCCAATGACCTTAGCTGTGGTCTGTTCTTATTCCTTTTGTCACTACCCTGGTCAGTTAAGTTACATTAGAGCAGCAATATTTCGGGTCAGAAGTTTGAAAAGATAGGAGTTGCCAATGAGCTAACCCCCCTGTTCTCATAAAATAGCCTGAGGCCTCAGCTGGCTTTTTACGGGGTGGGTCATACAGCGAAAAACTTTACTTGTCATAGGCTATTAAAAGTAAAGTATTTTTGTAGATCAGATGCTTATCTCCATTACTGGTCAGTGGGAATGGCTGGAGTGACGACAGTCGAGAGTACATAGTAATATAGCAAAAATATTTGGGCGTGTGTAACTTTAGATCTTAAGATAAAAAATATATCTGTGAAGCGGAAATAACTATACTCGCTATCCCAAGTGTAACCAGGTGATCAGGCATATCCTATAATCCTCTAGAAGTATTCAATATCATTAAGGGGGAATGAATGTGATCCTGAACTGAGATGACCAGGAAAGTGTGCCGTTATGATTTTACCAAATTAATTACTATGAAAGATCAGTCTGGAGAAAGAAGGTGGCAAAAAAAACTACCATACACTAAAAATGTTATGTCCTCCAACCGGAGATCGAATCAATGGTCTCTCAGCTTGGAAGTCTGGGCGTGCTACCACACTACATCATAGGGACACTAATTTCACAGCGATTCAAACCTAATTAGTCTATCTACTGCCTGAATATTACTCCCTAACTTCCACGTGTGAGCCTAACACACTTCCCAAATGCTTACACATGGGCGTTTAGAGAAAACCTTTGCATTCCGAAAGCCAATTTTCATCATTGACAGTCAGCTTTTTCCGGCCCCTGCCGAGTCAAATATCCGGTAATTCTATAAACCAGCGTGAGCTCTATTGCAGTATGGACAGAATATCCCATGTAAAGAGAGTGTGACACTCTAAAGTGAAGAAATGTGTATGAAATGAAGGTTGCCTGCAGCATGTGTTCTCTGTGCTAATTATTAAATGTGGCAGAGACGATTTGGCTTGCACTCTTGCGACACCCGGTAATTATCTTGTACCTGGCCAACCACATCTATTGCCAGGATATACCATCCCATTCAATTCTTATAGGTGAAATAGGCTTCAACAGAGAAAGATTTGTTGTGAAAGCTATGTGAGGAGGAAAATGGAGGGGCTAGAATGCTAATGATATAATAATGATCATTATTATCTGCCGTTAAAATTATTCAACTTCATACCCTAATAATTCCTTTTTGATCTATGTATTGCACTTAATTTTTTTTTACTGGTTTTCAGAGGGTTGCGATTAAGTGGACTTGACCGTGCTGATTGTGCAGAAATCTACTCCTATCTCAAGACATCTATATAAACTTCACATACTTTGAACTTCTACACACAGATTTCCCTCCATTGCTCACTTGTAGTCACCAAAAAAATCTTCAAATTTTCGTGTTTTCGTCCGTAAAAATACATGGTTGTGTCGACCCGTTCCCCTCTCCTCCCCTAGCCTCTCACCCAAAAATATATTGCTACGTGTAGAAACATTACCAGTTACATGAAAAACAGAACGCTTTATAAATAATTTGTGTTTCCTACATTCAAAAGAAGAACAAACCGCATTTGTAACGATAAAGTTCCCTGGTATTGTGTATGTCTCTTTCTATTTCGATAGTTTCCCCCTTTCTTTACTTCATGCTCTGCTGTATCAAATGTATATAATTTTGTATCACATACCTGTTATTATATGTCGCCATATAAAGGCTCTGACTGACTTGTGTATTAAGAGAACTGTAACTGACGAATGACGCCAGTCCAAATATTTTTGTATTAACTCTGTTAAATCCTTTTATTTTTCTTTCTCCACTTGTTTATATCCAGTGCANTTCACATACACACATCAAATGCCACCCAAAATACATATAAAACATTAATAGTGAACAATGTCAATATTTAATAGGTGAAAAATTTTGGGTCAAATTTGGACCTCCGGGCACTGAAACATCCGTACCATATTTGGACCACTCCATACTGGACCCTTGAAGTTGGGTTGCCAAATATGGACCAGTGGGCACTAGAGGGTTAAGAGAACTGTAACTGACGAATGGCGCCAGTCCAAATATTTTTGTATTAACTTTGTTAAATCCTTATATTTTTCTTTCTTCACTCATTTATATCCAGTGCGGATTAATGTTTTGTAGATAGAGAACTGTAACTGTGATTGTTTGTGCGAAGCTTTTGAGTCATGCTCCTTCCAGGTATGAAAATGCCAATAGCACCTGGCATAAAAATATGCAATTTTATTTAGTCCCTATAAAATCAGAATATTGGCCATGGAAAGGGGGGGAAGGGGGTGGATTTTAATTTCAAAGGCGCAGATAGGTGCAAGTAGATGTGAAGACTCAGAATAGGTGAGGCTTAGCCACTGAAGTATAAAATTTGTGGTTGTTGCCAGGTGGGTAAGGTTACCCTGTTTACTGAGTGAAAAGGCCTAAAATATAAAGTAGCCTGCTTCACCGCCTAAGTTCTCAAAATCTAACTGGTTTAGGGACATTTTTCTTTGTGTTGAAATTTAGAGGAAGAGGTAAACAACATGTTTGGAAAGTATTTTGGCATGGGACCCCTGGTTAAGTTAATGAGAGATGTAAAACCTTATCTTATTTAGCCAACAGTGAAAAAAACATTGGCATCATCATACCTCCACCTTCGCCTAAGTTTTTTTTTTTAATAATTTGAGTTGTTAATATTACTATGATCTCCCATTAATCTTCTTTTTCCTACAAATGCAGAGTTTTGATTCGTTATCATATCCCAATTTTACAAGCTAAACCACATATGTCTCAGTGTTTTGCTTTGAGCAATTGGTTGACAGCGCCCAATTTCTCACAACCTCAAAAATTGACTTGGACAAATACGGAAGAGGCATGACAATAAGAAACACAGTGTAAGGCTATCTACCTCTATGATGACGTCAGTGTTGGCTAAGTGCTATTGTACTACAGTCCTTCTGACCATTCTTTCCCTCTCCTCTGTTGTATTTCCTAATAAGAAAGCGGAGTTTGACTCCCCGGTCTGGATCTTGGACTCCATGTGTAATGGAGCGTTGCAGGAATGTTTTCTCTCCGCCTGTGTTCATGTTGGAACTCCCTTATTACAGCTGTGTTCACAGTGAGAATACTTCAGTGGCGTATCCATGGTAAATGACACATATGAAGCACTGAAACAGACCGCAACCCTATCCAAACTGATCTATAAGTTTACGATGCTAACTCGAAATTTATGTCACGGATTCCGACACAACAACGCAACGCACAAACACACGGTTGTCATCCAAGTTTGTACAAAAATATGTAGCTTGTCACTATGATAGTCAGTCTTGGATATTTTCAACATTGTATACTTAAGGTATACATTTCGTAAATGCCTTTGTGTACGTTCCTGTGCAGTTTTCACACCGCCACTGTCCGCGGAATTTTTAGGTGAAACAAAAAAAAAAAACACCATAAAACCTCAGATTGCAGCTGCGTTAATCTCACAATTTGGGTCAAGGGGAACGACCTGATATAGTTTAGATAAGGACCATAAAATCAGCAAAAACTTTGATCTACGAATGCTTCTTAATAAACTCTGCTGAACTGTGGATGTCATCAGATGGATCAAGTCAGTATGCTAATCAGTCATGAAAATCAATGACAAATCGAAGAGCTCAGGAAAATTCTCTTTTTTTTCACTATTCACGAATGGCCTCCTTAACTTTGATAGAAACTGGAAACTGCCCAGTGGTGCCCTCCCTTCCTC
>JAWQUT010000086.1:1627325-1667389 GCA_033807755.1 Ellobium chinense | reverse complement strand
GGGGGGGGGGGGCGCAACATTTGCTCATTTGCTAGGTTAATTTGGCACTGCGTAAGCTTCATTTGGGTAGGTATGGGTCATGCTCTGGAAAGGGTAGAGAGGGGTGTTTTGAGGTGTTGAGATAAGGGACGGGAAGAGCAATTATACCCCGGTCAACAGATAATACACTAATCCTGTAACTCTGCCGTAAATACGATATTATTGCCATGTGGTGAAATCTCTGCGAGACTATTAAAATAATTTTTACTCATATTTTCCCTAGTTCCCTGTCTGTAGAAACGAGGACTTGGCTATAGGCAGAGAGAGAGATAGTAGCTATCTGAGCACTGGTGCTCAGCAACACAGTGTCATCCCCAAGGAACTGATAAAGATATCAAATAAATTTGCCCCCAGTAAAAATGCATAGCCGCCTGAACACTCATTGCCTGGAACCAGTAGTTACAAACCCGTATTATAGCATTATTTTCAGGATTTTCCCCTCACAAAAATCCATCCGAAAATCATTTTTGTTATCACTTTGAGTGCTCACGGAACCTTGAGCGCTTGATTACACCAGAAGATTTGCCTTGAACAATGATGATGAATGATTTGAATTCATCCCATTTCAAATCTCCTTCTATAATTACCCCAAGGCTTCCTGCTCTGCCATTATGTTTCCTTTTTCGTGGCTTCCTGTGGTCAGACTTCCTGATCCGGGCTCTTGACGTCTTGTCATCAATGAAAGGCAATTCCAAGTGAAATGTCACGTCAATCACGCTAACCAGTTAAGGTTTATATTTGAAGAAAAATTTAAATCCCTGCTACAAACAGTCACAAATAATCATTACTGTAAAGTTAAAGATTTCCAGAAGTATCCGTGACTGACATGATATTCTGATGGAACCGCCTTGAGAACATCTCTCTGAAGTAATCAGAGTTTACGCTGGTTCGGCAAAATTCTCTGGTATCTTGTAAAAAAAAAATTGCGATTGAACAGTGTTTATTCGTTTAATTTAGTATAGAATAATCCAACACTTTTATTACAAACACGCTTAACTCGATTCTTGGATATTACGCTGGATTTTTAAATTCTCGAGATTTACGTATACACTTTTTCAATGCTTATTACGAATTCGCGTGGCAGCTATTTCGAAGCACTTTTACATTTAAAATCCCCCATTTTTCTCGGCGCGGATTAAGCCATAGTTTCTCTCACCTGCAATAATTTAATCCCCTCATAAACAATATCCTTCCCTGACAGACTCAACTTAAGTAATAACCAATCACCTCCTGTTTTGTTGGGTTGGGTCGTTCGAATCCTACAAATTCGAATCCAGAGCTAGGATTCGATGGATTCGAATCTAGGGAAGGGGTCATAGTCATGGGAATTTGTGCTTGTACTTCTGATAGTGACAAGAAACATCAACGCTAGTTTTTTCATGAGGTCTTTACTCATGTATTTTCATTTCAAACAAAACTAAAGGTTACATCTGTAAATTTGTACAGAGACCCAAATTTTAATTTGATATAGAGATTTTTGTAAACCGAACATTTTTTTCCCGTTTGCCTTTCTTTCGCGTAAACCAAGGCTTCGAATCGAGACAAATTTTAGGATTCGAGTCTGGATTCGTACTAAGAATTTCATGATTCCATGGAATCCAATCCGGATTTGAGTCTTGCCCGTCATTACTGTTTTGCTCGTCAAAAACAGTAACCGTCCTATGACCTAGACTAAGGAGGGCGACTTTCAGTTTTTCTTATCAAGAATAACTCAATTTATGCTTAATACGGATTTTTTCAGCGGATGCCGTGAATGTTGCACTAACAGTACTATACGAGTGTGTATAGTTTGTCAACAAATGTTGCTGTGAAGTGAAAATGCATTTAACAGGATTTAAGGTCGAGCTAACTGTATATATATTCATCAAGCCTGTAGACAAGAGGAAGGCAGACAAACGAACTGACGGACGGAAGGATGGAAGAACGGGTGACGGAAAGACAGATAATCGAATGGACTAATGGTCGGGCGGACAGAAAGACAGACAGACAGCCACACAGACGGACAGCAAGACATAACAGACGCAACATAGCCATAATCTTATGAACTGGATTAAAATGAGACAGTGTAAAGAAACCGTGGCAAGCTATTATTGGTGAGTCTGTAATGAGCCGGAAGTTTATTTCTGGCTATATTTGATACTGCAGTGGGGTGGAGTGGGTACTCGTTCGCGTTGCCAAAATGATGACGATGGAGTTCACAGTGGATGTTGCTGTAGGGTGTTTCGTGTTGCTAAAAATATTTTACTGGAGATCTGGACAAATCCCACAAAGGATGTTGGATGAGGAAAGGATTTAGACATCCTGTCAAATTGTATACTATTAGACGGGACACGTAAATCCTCTGTCTTCATTACTGGAAAATCTCCCGATTTCATTGCACGGACTTCCTTTTTTTTTTTTTTAACGGTGGCCCCAGTGATGGATGACTCACATATTACGGGTTCAGAGATATTACAGATTTTAGCTGCTGCCTAAGTATCATGAAATATGAGACGCATGCAAAAGCTGTGTGGGTTTCTTATATTAATATCTGGGAATGGGATTATCCGCTGAAATCGTTCATAAAGCTAGGGTGAAATTGCGCGCCGGGTCAAAGATGGGGGCTTACCCGTGTGAGCCCACACTGAAGCATATTTGATGGTCACATGCGATATCTTGCCTATGAGTGAATCCCACATGGCTCCCTTATGTCAGCCATATGGGACTTAAATGGGCGTGATAGCAGGATGATGACTCATAGCACAGCTAGAGCTACCATAGTCTTGGAGTGGAGTAAGAGGCTTCAAAACTCATTCATCTTATGACATAGGGACAACTCTATACGCAAAAATAATGCAGGAATTTGACACAAACACACAAACAGATATAATTTTGCATTATAGTTATCTCCCACAGTCGAGAGAGACAGCAATTACGAAAATTACAGGAGGTGGTTGCAAAAAGCATGTACAAAAGGCTGCTCAAACATGTTCTGCGCGGAGAGGGATCTACGTAGGGACTGGTACGACGTCTGTGAGGGAACCGATCAACTTCAAGCTAAGCTCTTGCATTTCATTACAAAGCCACCTATACCCATGAAATATGACATGCCACCATTTTAGTGGCATGAAGATGTTAACAGTACCTGGCATTTTGGTCTGCAACTTTTAATTGGTCCCTATATCATAAGAAAATTGGCCCATGAAGACGAAAAATGGGTTGGATTATCAAAGGTTTAGGTAGGTACAAATACTATTGTAGATTCAGAACAGGTGATGTTTAGCCATTTAAATATAAACTGTGTGGTTGTTGTTAGGTGGGTAAGGTTATCCTTTTCACTGTGTGAAAAAGGTCTAAAATATTAGGTAGCCTGATTCACTGCCACATAATTCCTTACTGTCTAACTGGTCCTGGTGCATTTTTCTATGTAGCAAAATTTGTTCGAAGAGTTAAGTTAAACAATATGTATAGAAAGTATTTTGGAATGGGATCCCTGGATACGTTAATGCGAGATGTAAAACTTTCTATAGCCAACATTGAAAAAACATTGGCATCTTCATCTTGGAGGCTATAATGTGCTTGTTGGGGGAAGTTAAATAAATGATTGTTTAAATAACGTAGGTAACACTTCGCACTAAAGACAGGCCCTTGTAAAAAGCACATCTGCGCTGGCTATAAATTGTACAGGGCATAGTGGCCTCGGCCAAATTTAGATTCTGGTATTTCAGTGTCCGCGTGAAGGAGGCATAAAATGACACATCCTATTAGTTACTATTGCCATTATGAAGATATATCTCCTCATTAGGTGCTGTCTTCAAAGGATGTAATTATGTCTCATTTCTAGGAGATAATTAATACATTTTGTTTCCAAGCTCTCTTTCCAATTCTTCTTTCCAGACTGTACCTATAATATGCTCAAGAAAACAGATGCTGAGCTGGTTTTAAAACTCAACAATTACGCAACTAAGGTAAAGTTAGAGCTATATAACTACTTTGCCCTTCCTCCTACTCACTCCTACCTCGCAAAACCATCACTTAGGGCCCCAGCTTCATTTCTCTTTTCATCAGTTTTTTTTTCTCTCCTTTTTTTGAGACCCTCTTATCTTCCAGGCCTTTTTGTATTATGGAGACTGCGATGGAATTAGTTATGGTCCAAGGCCTAGCCACTTATCAGTCTCTTGAAAAATAAATTAAAAAACGAAAAAAAAAGTTATCTAGAGTTTGTGGCGCTTTCTTTTCCGCTGTTTTGATTGATGTTAAAGTGTTGTTTTTTTAAGTGAAAACAAATCGTTGGGGAATTTTGCTGTAACAACCACCATCTGTCTCTAAACTGGTTTGGGTAAAATGACATGAAAAAAAAACCAAAACCCTCTAGACTAGTAAATTTCCTGCAAACAAGTCAACATTATTATTACTAGGTTGATACCAGGTGATACACACATGTGCAGGTGCTTGCAAGCACTCCATTGCACGAACAAGCAAAAAAAAAAAAACGAAAAGAATTCTTCATAGTTATCACCGTCTAAAAATAAAATTCCTACGGTTGATGTCCTAGAGAATCACATCAAATTCTGATACTGACAAGACTCGTGTCGGACTGAAAGTCATCGCTAGTTCTCCAGCAAGGACCCGTCATTCCTAAAGGAATTGAAAGAAAAGGGGAGAAGTAAAGAGGACTTTGCTTGTGATGGGGAATTCGGTCATACGCTATATTACTAATGTGCAGTACAGCAAAACAGCGAATGTTTACTTTAAATCACCCCGAAACAGCGAACTGAAGGACTACATAGAACATCTGCAAATTTTTATCTTATTTTACCTGGTGGTCTGATTTTATCAATGCAATTTATAAATGAACAGTAGCCACAACCAATAAACCATCCTGCTTTAAGTCCTACTTCCACCTCCCCGTGATGAGCAGGGGGACAACAAATAATTTGTTGAAAATTACACACAGCAAATTATTTGGAAGACAGAAGAGGTATCGACTACACACTCTAGGTATCGACAACAAACTATAGGTATCGAAAATGCTCTTATTTAAAAAGTTCGCTGTTTTCAGATTCGCTGTTTTGCTGTGATTTCGAGATTACTGAGGCGAAAAGTTCGCTGTTTCGTGGTTCTCCATACTAATAATAAAATGATAACATAATTATTTATATTTATAGCGCACACTTCCAACAAGGGACCCTGAGCGCTTTACAATAGTAGCACAATATTCTCACTTACAGGCATCCAAAAGCCTAATAAACACTACGCCCATAATACTTACAATCTTCCCTTCCAAAACACCCTCAGTATAATCAAAATCACTTGAAAATAACACATAAAAGCAGTCGTTCATAAACAGTCTGAGAAAATATTTATTTTAAACTTTTCATTGGACGCACTGAGGTCTACAGGCTAAATGTTTAACAAAGAGGTGTGTTCTCATAGATGTTTGAACGTTTTCATTGTAGAAGCACTTCAGGTGTGTTTCTGTCGGTTGAAAGAATCTAGATGCACTGTGCAAGCATGTGCAGTTTCATGTGCATTCATTACCCGATTTGTTTTGCTTTGGCCTCCTCTGCTTGACGCTACGCCCACTATCCATACTGTGAAACAGTGAGTTTGACTTCCGCATTCAATGCGTGACCCAGATCAGAAATCATATATAAACACCAGTGTGAAAAGGGAGGCTATCTGAAAGTGTGTAGTGATGACAATCATGTTTTTTTCTGACTGCGGCATCAAATCTCGCTTCCGAAAGTGAAAGATGCATCAACCAATTAAAAGCCAATGATACAAACTATATCAGCCAATCACATTCCTCTGAGAATAAAAACGTCACAAAAAAAAAGAAAGTAAGACCATTGAAGTTGAGGCATGCGATGCCCGAATGACTGCAAGTGCATAATTATTGAGTCTACTTATACAGATGACCTAATTTGTAAAGTACGACCATATTCGTCAACCCTAGACAAAGTGTGTGAATGTGAAAGAGGAAAGAATAATTTGCTAAGCCTGTTTTCAAATTTCACATTATATTTCCTTTCTTTAATTAACTAAAGTTGCCAGATTTGGCTCTTTTTGACATATGCCAAAACTGACTAATTCTCTCTACAGAAGTTACTAGCTGTGATCGCAAACTAGATTACCCAATGAACACGAATCAAAGAACGACCCCCAAACTGTTTCCATTTAACGCTTATGTTATTCTTATGTATGCCCACGTATTATACAGACAATTTGCAGTAAGTTTCCTGTCTTATATCAAATCTTGACCCCAGCTGGCCCTTTTCAGACCCGGTTGGGTTCTCTTTGGGCCTGCGTTTTTCGCTTTCGCATGCGATTTGGCTTCGGCTCGAAAAAAGAAGTCTGGCAATCTTGGCGTTAACGTTTTTTTTATGACGAGGCGCCGTCAATGTGTTGTTTCACCCGATATCTTGTGTCCTTGATTAGCTTAGCCTGTCAAACCTGCCTCATTTGTTTTCTCTCCTTTCATCCGACTGACAGAAGAGGCCCTCAATGAACGACTCTTCCTATCGTAATCTGCTGCATATTTGCCCCCAAAAAAGTTTCCTGCCAGACATTGAAAGAGATCCTTTCCTTTCTTGTGGACAGGATGAAGGGGACAGGGGATGGGGGTTGTGTGCTCCATAAAAAGCATTGTTCCGCTGGGTGCCACCTCGAACCCCGCCCCACAGAATGCCGTATTTCCTCCAGCGCCCCTTCCCCCCTCCCCTTTTCCCGAGCTGCAGTTGTTTATCAGCTGACATCACAGCTGCTTATCAAATGTGACAATCATCACGACATGAGTAGCCTTCTCATTTCAAAAATGACTGTGTCCATATGCTTGCTCACTCCCCCCACCTCCCTCCCCCCTCCCACCCGAAAAAAAAGTCAGTAAGGGTCATTCCATGTGAAGTGTTACTTTAGGAACGATTTTTCAAATGCAACTTACTACTGTATAAAGCAAGTTGGTGCATCATTGTGCAGAATAGTTGGAATAGTTCAATGTACTGTATTTGAAAGGATGAGTTCACTTCCTACTTTACAAAGTAGTTTTCTTCTCTAGATTATTGTGTTACCATTGTGTCATCATATCAGTTACCAATTTTTTGTTCCATCAGTTACTCCGAAAGACAGCCCTAGTGTGCTAACCTATTGCTGTTGGATAAAACTGCTTTATCCGCATGTGAAGATGCATTATCTGAGTGTATAAAAATGTTTTTTCTATATTAGTGGTTGAATTTTTTAAAAAATTGCTACTTTGGGTTACTTCGTTACCAACCCTATAAAGTGTGATTATATGAGATGAGAGGGGTGGCAACACTATGTGTCCCTCTCCTCTATCCATCCACTCCACTGATAGTAATTTTTCACATTCTTGAAGCATCCATTCATACGCTTAAATCGGTTGACCGTATGATGTATCGTAAGGAGTGATTCACGTAGTCTAGATTTTCAACAGTGGCAACTCCCCTTAAACCAATGCAAAAAAAAACTTGGCGTTCTCTCTCTCTCTCTCTCTCTCTCTCTCTCTCTCNTCTCTCTCTCTCTCTCTCTCTCTCTCTCTCTCTCTCTCTCTCTCTCTCTCTCTCTCTCTCTCAATGCACCAAGACTGAGAATGAACCACATCTCTCCACCCAGATCCCCAGATTTTTCTACCACCAGCCCCAACTTTGAGCGACTAAAGACAGGTCAAGCAGTCAAGCACAAACAACCTGGCAAGTGCTATTTTTGTAGCTGTGGTTACATCACATCGATCTGTTCCGTGTTGTAAGCCTGGCCAGCGGGGTGCCGATGCTTACGTTTGTTGTTGCGGGCACCTCAGGGGCGAATCCAGGAAACAAACAAGGACGTTCCCCCACATTACTTACCCCTCTTTCAGCATCACAGTTTGCAACTCTAGATTTCGTAATATACATAACACCACTGTTCCCCCTTTTCCCATTTTCCAAATAATTCTACATATGTCGAGGATCTACACACAGTAGGTCTGTATATTAGCTACGGGATGCACAGCTTCTAAGAACTACTGATTTGTGAAGGGTGAAATTTACATTATATAGTATTCAGAGCACTAATTATAGAAACATTCGGGGAGGGTGGTGGACGGGTACTCCCGAATCCCCGGTGAACTCGTCCCTCCCCCTACCCCCGCTCGGATCCGCCACTGGACCTCTGGCGGAGTTATTAGGGAGAGGTTACTCAGAATCTCGGAAATGAGTACAGATCGTCTTTTCCTATGATTGAAGATGCGTTGAAATGGTAGACAGACCGGTTTAGCTGGATAAGAATAAGATTGAGTAAAGAACAGAGGGGACCAAAAAAAAAAAAANAACAAAAAAAAAAAAAAAAAAAGGGAAGACATTAAAATGCGGGAATGATAGATAAGGTCATTAACATTTGTTTTCGTTGAATGACATGAGGTCGAATCATCAGCAAGGAAGGCAATCATGGTTGAAACAAAAGAAAGGCTGGCTCGCGGTATAAAGAATTACATTTTCAATGATAATAATAACAGTTACATCAGCAACGAGCCTGAATATGACCTTTTCTTTGTGCGTGTGGATATGTGTGCCTATGTGTGTGTGTGTTTGTGTGTGTGTCTATACCTGTGTGTGTGTGTGTGTGTGTGTGTGTGTGTCTGTGTGTGTCTGTGTGTGTCTGTGTGTGTCTGTGTGTGCCTCTGTGTGTCTTTGTACGTCTCTGTGTGTCTGTGGGGTGGGGAGGAGGGGGGGGCTGCGAAAAAGAAGGGCGACGTGAGGCAGTTACATAGGATCTAACAAATATTTCACAAGGAATCGTTTCTTTCTCATACACTTTCATAATCTCATTTGGATTGGATGGAAAACATTAATTTTGAAATGAGCTGACTAGAATTACCTAACTAACGATACTGATTTTGTTTCTCCTATTTTCAACGTTTAAGCCTGGCTTGCTTTAAAAAAAAAAAAAGATAATATATTATATGAATTTATTATCAATCTGTGTTATCAAACATGTTATAGGACATAGAGTATCCTAAACCCAGAAAAAAACACACATGAAAAGAAGTTTTCAAAAANAGGGGGAGAGGGGCGGGGGGGGGAATATATTAAAAGAAGTGGATGAATAGAGAAACTGACTGTTTGTGGAAAAACTCAAAGGAATGGGAGGCATACGAGGACACTGAAGTTCACTTTACATGAAACCTCTCGTTTAACAAAAGCATACTATTACAAGAACATCTGGCAAAGGCGCTTTCCTAATCTCTACATAGACAGCTGTAAAATTAATGAATAACAGAGATTGGATGGATCAGTAAAATCTGCTAAAAAAATGGAAACTGTCCTTAACATTTACAGGGTTGAAAAAAATACCTGGAATCAGCATAAATGATCAACACTCACGAAAATGTTGTAAAGGAGGCTCACATAAAATCATAAATTTGTAAGGAGCTGCTCACCTTGCATCGAGCAGTGTCAAATCTTCATACGTTTCGAACGTGAAAGAGAGTTCTCATGTGATGGCTTAGCTGATCATTATCATGGAAAATATGCGAGACCATCTGGAAAAATTAACAATAATAATTATATGTCCAACATTCTGTATATTCATTGAGTGTTGTCCCATCATTCAGTGACGGCCCAATTAGTAATCATGAATTATAAGTTGGCATGATAGTCATTAACAGTGTCCGCTGTGGTGACCTTCTCTGGCTTCATCTCTGGCCACGCTGCTTTTTCTCAACCGCGGCAGGTACGAATTAGCCGGTACATTACCCTGGAATTCCTGATGTTCGTTTCCAAATTATCTGTGCAGAGTATGACCAAGATGCGAGCGAGGGAGCGCGCGTGGGAGCGAGCGAGCAAGAAAGAAAGAAAGAGAGAAAGAAAGAAAGAAAGAAAGAAAGAAAGAAAGAAAGAAAGAGAGAGAGAAAGAAAGAAAGAAAGTCATGTGAATTAGAAGGTATATCCGGCTTACTCACAAATCTCTGAAGTGTGGAAATTGTCGAGATTAAAAGAAGTCTCAAAACTGTTGCGATAAAGCGGAGGCTGCGATTATGAGAATTGTGATTAGATGAATTAACGAGTTAGGGGGAAAGAGACGAAATAAAGATCTCAAGAAGAACATTACATAACAAAACAAAATAGAGCTGTTCACATAATTTATCGGTTGACTGATCAAACGGCAAAACCTAACAATTGGTTGACCATGTACAACTGGATCTAGACCTATAGATTACGAAAGAGAGAAAGATCTGGATGCTATCGGCGCTTGGCTGATCTATGACATAATAAAGGTTACCTAAACCAGTGTTTAGTACTTGTACGTTTTCTTGCACTGATTGGCCATAACCCAGCAAGGCTGTAACTTTTCTCATGTTCCCAGGGGTGAATGGTCGATATAATCAATTAATCACTGATCACTACAGGTACCTGAAATATTCCTATCGATACCATAACTTTTCAAATAAGTTACCAAGGCTATATCTGGAACATAATACTGTATATTTTGTTCATTTTCAGGGTCAGGCATATTCTCATTCGCGCCTATAGAAGAACCTGATACCTTTCGTAATCAAAATAGTGTTATGATTACCTAATAGAGCTAGAGAACAACCTGGACGCCCCTTTTGCACAAAATGGAATGGCTTACTACTGAGAGAAAGCACACATTTCATTTGGGATCAAAGGGTAATGTGTAATCAAACCATCATATTGATTTATTAGGTAAGAAGGCTTTACTTCTTGCGATTATCATTATGCAGGAGAAACAAAATAGTAAAACGGACTACTTTACAATATAAGAATAAGATGGTTTCTGGGGCAAAATTTTATGAGATTTATATTTTCATGTGTCTTAGTGTCTAAATTCGAAAACATGGAGCACGATAATTACATGAGCTAAAACCTGGCACCCTGATGAGAAACTGTGTGCCGTGTTGCCAGATTGGCCATTTTAGCTAAACGTGGTTATCCCTGATACTCGCTATGCCATCATTCTCCATACCAGGTCCCACATTTCAGAGGGGCTTTTCTTTTTTTTAATCTCCATCTCTCCTTCTTTTCATCTGACTTTCTTTCACTGGTGAAGGTCATCGCAGAAACAAAAATACAAGGATTGGGACATAAATTCAAGGTTGATCTAAAAATTTCTGTATTTCACATATATTTTGGTTGAAGATATGCAGTCTAGTAGAACCTCAGAAACTCGAATTTCAGTTGAGTGCCTGAAGAAGCTCGACCTTTTTTTTTCTTTCTAAGGTATCCCAATTTCTGAGGTATATTTAACATGGAACAGACTGATACCTAGAGGCACCGGACATTATCTAATATTTGTGTGCTTTCACTGGCTCATGTTCACCGCTCCCTGTGTCTTGAAGCTTCACCTACTTTTCTCTGACGATACACTCTCTCATGGAAAACCAAAAACATGTTATTTACCATACCGTAGTTCACTTGCCTTCTAATGTAGTTAAAGCTCTGCTCTGTTACTACTGAGAAGCTCTGGGAAGTTCGTACTTGTAGCTTTGCGATAATAAGTCTGCATGCAACAGGGTAACTTCACAGTTTCTTGGAAGACATAAAGAAAAGAAAAGAAAAAAAACTGGTTGGGTAAGCCCAACGTCAATATCCCACTAATTATCCAAACGTTCGACATCAGTAACTTCGGCAACTTTTTTTTTTCTGTCATTCCTGTCTTTTTTCTTTTTTTTTTTTGGCCTTTGTCTCTTTCTGACAGAATATGTTATGTGTATGGAATCAGCTTGATCAGCAGTACAAGTAAAAGTAGCCAAAAGCAGGCGCAGGAGAGTGACCTGGCCAGATTGTGCGAATGTGTCTCCAGATTTATCTAGTGTTGCAAGTGAAAATGAAAACATAGTCATTTAGCCGAAAGTCATTAAAATTATATGTTGTTTTTCAAATTATGTTAGCAACAAGGGTGTTGCTTTAGACGGATGGATGGACAGACAAAAGGAGACTGATCCTGTAATCAGAAATTACTTCATGATTGATGGCGAGACTTAACAAAACTGACCGAAACGACAATAACCTCCGTCTGACAGCACAAAAGAGGATTGCGTATACTCACGGCACGCTATCCCTTCTGCCAAGAAACTTGCGTAAATTCGAAAGTGTGTCAGCTTCTCGACTTTGTTTACGAAATTTGCAAGATTTTCGACGGTTTGACTTCTTCTCCTAACCATCAGCACAGCTCTTGGGAGAGTCTCATGATACTGCCCTAGAATCATGCACAACCCTAAATCTTAAAGGGTACCTGCGCTGCCTAACGCCTAACACTGGCACCGCGTACATCTGACTGTTTGATTTCCTACATGCACAATATGATAGGACACTCCTGCCTAGAGCTTCGTTTAAGGTAAACATCTGGAATAGAAAAGAGAAGCACACACAATAGAATTCCTAGACAATGATAATGTTTAGGAACTGCCCCAAGTTTGGTTTTTCTTCCTTAACGCTACCCATAAATCTGCCCGTAACCCTAAATTAAGTTTTTGGCGCGAGTGCTGTGATATAATTGAAGAGCGTTTTTCCAAAACTCGGTATGAGATCTCTGATTATTGTTTTAAATAAAGGGAAATAACATTACAGTCATTGCTCCTCACACAATGACATATATTTATTTATATTTACTGTTAAATGAAGTAATATTTGAAGGAGTGCAGATTTTTAGCTCGATGAAGTTTTGAATAAATTAACACAGAAATGCATCTTTGGATACACTACCATCTCATTTTTCAACGGAAGTGCATTTACTGAGTTTTGGAAAAACGTTCTATTAATTGCCTACAAAATTTGCCGCAGGTTTCATCTTTAACAAGAGTTCAATGACGTACCGTTGGAAAAAAAAAAGTCCATCTGAACAGGAAGAACTGGTGTTCTCAAAAAAAGAAATACAAATTATACAGACCTTTCAGTCTATTGTACAGATCTACTGAACTGTGTGAAAGTGGCAGTATGAGGCCCTGTATAATGCAATTTCCTGTCACGGACGTGGCCAGGCGCAGTTTGTCACGTGCGCTCTCCTGGGAGCAAAACAGCCTGCACTTTGCTTCAGACTTGCTTAAAATTACTGTAGGAAATGGACTTTCAATTGAGTCATCGGGTTTTACTTCTGTTCTGCTTCTCTTAAAGCTATTTAAAGACGGTAGACAAATCGATAGGTCAACATTATGTGTGTTTATTTATTTGTTTTCTTTAATTTCAGGGCGATGGTTGTAAATAAGCAGAGAGACAAAGAAACTAATAAACAGGCTGAAAGCGGAGTAGCAGACAGGCAGGTAAACAGACATTTTAGTCATTTTAGACATTTAAACAAAAAAAGTTTCTTTCTTTCTTTCTTTCTTTCTTTCTTTCCTTGTAGGTGGTTGGGTGGATGGGTGAATCTGTGTCTTTTGGCAGGGTAAGGATATAAGCCAGTGAGAAGGAAGTAGTGGAACAAAGACGCCAATCAGCAAATAAACCAGCAGTTGCTTCTAACAACGATAATGCCACGCTAGTGATGACGATGATGGAGATAAACTGGAAGTTACGTCAGCTTCATTTCCTTCGTTAACTCTTACAGCAGTATAAGCCTATTTTCTCCTCCAAGCCGACCGACGATGAAAACGGTGACAACGATAATGGACGTGACAACGCTACTGATTATCTTTTTCTTAAAGTGCCTGAAGAAGGAAATCTACATCCCGAACATCTGCATTTCTTTCCTATTAAATTTTACCACATGAGTTACCATTTTAATGAATGTTATAGAAATGACTTGCTTCATTTTCTTCAGGACAAGGCTAATGATAATAATAATAATGGTGCTGATACACTGTCCCAGACAGACGAGTTCTGTTGCTTCGAAAATAAGGCTGTTTTGTTCTCTACCTTTAGATTGTTGCTTATTTCGCGTTATCATTGCAAATGGCTTTCACCCAGACACGGCTGCACAATCTAGACTACTGTGTATAAATAAGTATTCTCGTGCGTAACATGATGTTGACTGACAATGACGATAATGATGTGAAAACTGTTATGCTATATTCTGTTCATATTAAAATTCTCTGGTGATATGATTTTGAGCAGCCTTATTTCTTGCTGCTATCAAATGACCATAATGATGACGACGACGATGACGATGATGATTATCACAGATTCGATATTAAAATTTGAGATTTGATTTCCATGATAGACGACCATGAGGAGAAGGATGATGATGATAGATGAAGATTAAATCCTAAGAAAATATTGTGCCCTTAAGAATAATCAATAAATTTGGTCAAAATTAAAACGGTTTTTACGAATGTAACATGCATTTTTCACATACATTTTAGGAATCGCTAACACCCCCACAATGACGATGGGGACACAGAAGAAGAAAAAAAAAAGAGAGAGAAGACCCGAGGGAAGAGAAAACGCTGCCTCGTCTGATTCTAATGATGATGAAAATACTGTGATTACAAGTCTGAAAACAAAATCCAGTCGCCTTTTGATCGAATGTAACTTTGTATCATTTTGCAATTCTCATGTGACATTTCCGTCTTCGCCTCTTCGGACCAAATCCTGGGAGAATATACCCGCCCTGTAGCAATTCATCAGCAAGGGAGATAATCTTCTTCCGGTTCACAGGATTCAGGGCTTTTTTGAGACAGTCTCAGCGGTTCCAGAGATCGCTAGCAGGAAGAGATGGAGGTTTTCTATGATAGCGTTGGGCTTAGACATATGGGTGGCATTTTTTTTTAAGTGACTTAAGAATGATTACATTTCTTTGGCCGCTAGTAATGATGTAGAATTATCATCTATCGAATCGTTAAGACTTATGACAGACTTTCAAAATGCAATTGATCGCAACCTCTCAGGAACATGGAAAAAGTTGTACTCTCCAGTACTGGCGGAGTACATAGTGTCTATGATTGTCCACCAAAGTACTAAAAATGTGTTTTAAAACGAATATTACACGGACGTATCATAAGTCTTTTTGAGAGTATTGTAGGCTGACTTTTTGTGGGGTTTTTTTTTGGAATGTTTCCATTTTCATGTGTTAAATATGGTAAACTGCTGAGAGGAACTCTCTCATCATTTCTCGCTAAAAAAAACCAAATTTCTCGCAGCAAACAAAAAAAAACGGCGCAAAATTGTTTCTTATTTTCGTCGAAAAGGCAGTCGTTCATTCTAGACGTCTAAAAGTGCCGCAGAGCATAAAAGAGAACTTCGTGGACTAGCATTTTGTTATGGAAAGCTACATTAAACTGGGAATTTTTGATTGCCATAACTTCGTGAAACAGTTGTAAGACTTGCTAAATCTGAAGGAAAAGGATGTGATTTTTTTTTCCGTTTTAAATGGCGGCTGTAGCCTACAGATCAATATAATGCGATTTATTTTATCCTCGTTCGAAAAATTTGGCTTTGAGCTTTGAAATGGCCGTGTCGTCGTTTACGGGGTCGCGAAATAATTTCGATAAGGAAAGTTGGGAGTTAGATAAAACTGCGAGAAATGCTTACCTACCCTCTGGCGAGCAGGCTCCAAATTTAGGGTTTCCGGGTTAGTTCAGCATGTTTTTCTCCTCCAATCTAATAAAGATAATGAAACTCATCCTCATCATTGTTTTATTAATAGACTATAGCCATCCCACATATATGCATTATGTTTGGGCAATCAGATTATACTAGACAAACGTATTCCTTCATCACCGGAAAACATTAAACCAGGAGCAATGTAAAAATAGACTCTTTTTCAGTGAGACAGCAAAATCAGTCATTCGAACGTAAATATTAGAATCTGATTGACTGCCGCAACATGAAAAATTTCTTTTGATAGGGTGACACAGAAATTTTACTTCCGGGTTTATACATGAATGTATGCTAGCTTGATTGCTTGATTGCTTGATTGCCAATCCGTCCGTAATGAGACGGGAAAGATTCCAGACACTGGAGAACTATATTATACTACATCCGTCCATGGTACGTTATTACCGACTGCAGTGACTTTTCCCCTGGTCTAACTCTTTTTCTCATCTATTTTTAACCTCCAGACGACTTGTTACCTCCGGCCTAGAAGCACATGGGTTAGAGAGTACTAATCTAACTCAACCACAATAGAAAGTTCTTTCCATATAGCCGCAGATGAAAAAGACAAAAAATCATACAATGAAACCCAGTTAAAGCAGCGTTGGTTGTAACGGGAACTTGGCATTAAAGAAGTAATAAACAAAGCCTTCAGAAATAATCGTAAATAAAAATCTCCATGTGTTGCAAGGCAGGGACGTTGCTACAAAGCTACAAATACTATAATGGAAAGCCTTCGAAAGTCCGCACGCTGTCCTTACGCCATATTGCACTGCACAAACGTAAAAAGAAGAAAAAAAACTAACCAAACATACATCTAATCTACGCATAACAGATCTTAGGCTACGAAAAAACTTTTCGCCACATTTTAACAATAATTGCAAGATAGGCTGTAAGATTTGTCAAATAAAAGATCTAATGAGTAATATCGTTTATATAATGATGATTATAATGATTCTAAATCCTGCATCCAGGCACTTCTCGTTCATTAGGCTTAACATTATTATTAACGTCAGCAGGCCAAACCACTCATAACTTTCTCAACTTCTTGAGATTACCGTGCCGTTGCCATTTCCCAGTTCTGATTACTAGCATTCCGACAGTATTTTCCCTCCCTTTAGCCAGGTATCAACTTTAATAAACTTTACTTTTTGAAAAGGTGGAATAAGGATAATTATTTTAAATAAAGTGCTCTCCCAGGTTATCTACAATACGACGATAGCGAGAATTGAATCCACGACTTTCTGACCTTCAGTCCGAAACCTTAACCATTCGGTCACGCTGCTCTACAAGAAAATGTTGAATGCTTAATGGTTGACTTAGCAGAGTTCAAAGCGGGTTGATCAAGATGTCTGAGTGCAATCCTAGGCTGCCAGTCCAAGTCTTGCCACCAAATCACCCTCACTGATTTTAGGTTCCAGGNGAGAAAGAGAAAGATAGACAGAGAGAGAAAGAGAAAGTGAAAAAGAGAGAGAACGAAATATTTTTTTTTGTGTGTAAAAATAGAAACAAAGGCTAGAAAGGAGGCCTCATGCAATCTCTGAAAGCCAGTGTCAAGCTCACGAATATATCTGTTTTCGGCCCTTCTCTAAAATAGGTTTCCTTTGCGGAGGAATAGGGTGACCAGGAAGAGGGGCGCAAAACAGTGTGACGATAATATTAAGCGAGCTATTCATATCACCTATAATGATGCATATTGACATAATTATATTCCACACAACATGTCAAATTTGCATGTAATTTTGTGATCACTTTGTTCAAGATTCTAGGCCGCTTCTGATTTAGACATGTACAATTACACATTTTATGAAAATGTAAATCCTTTTATGCTAGTAAAACGACATAAAAGACTGCATACAATTCTATTTTTCTCGAAATTTTCTTCTGTAATACATGATGATATCTACACTTGAAAACGGAAGATATGCCGTCAGTAGTCCAATGTCTGCGCACCAAGACAGTTTTATCACTTATAATGCATATTAAATTTCTTTTTAATTTTTGCTCTTTTAGAAAGAAAATATCTTTTATCTTCAAGCAAAGTATTCATCTTCACTTCATCTTTGAAATGCACATTCAGCGAGACCTGTGGAAAATGTACGCTTAGGTGCGCAGACCGTGGTCGTAGCATGCCAGGATAATATCAAAGGTCATTCTTCATGCCAATACAATCGTAGACCTATATGTGGATTTGAAGCTGACAAGTTTGCAATGATGAGATTTAATTGTGTTTCTAATACACACTGCTCACCTAGCAGATCTGATTTTGGAAGGATATATTGATCAGACTTCACTTTACCCAGTACTAGTCTTTCAGAGAGCAATTTATTTTTTTTTTTTTGGTCTAGGTTGGCCTGGTTTCGGAGAAAAATGATTGATGTTTTCATGACATCACTCTTTTCATCACAGGAAAATTCAAAAGCAAATGTCTAGGTGGCTTGCCTATAATTCGATTTCATAGCCTCTATAGTAGATAAATTAGGCGCCTAATCCTTTGTATGATTTGACCGTTAGAAAACAGATACATTGTATGTCCATGTACGCACAACATTTAGCGGGTACCTACATAACCAAAACAAAACAAAAAGTCTTCAGAGAAATCGTTTGAGAAAAAATATGATCATGGTTAAAAAAAAAATGGATTATCCAAAGGACAGTATAGTATGGACAGTATTTCTGAACAGAAATATTCATTGAATATGAAATCACACCGCAAAAATGGTGAAATTCACTGCTGAATTTGTAAAAAATGTAATTGTTGCAGGCAGTGTTTCCCAGTGGCGTCACCGGATTTCAATTGTGCGGTCCTGAGGTCTGCAAAAGAATGCCAACTTTTTAACCCTTTCCATCTAAATTAGAATTGTGGAAAATCTAAATGAAGGATCCTTAGAGTAAATACGTAGTATGTAATTTGAGCACATTTGTGGCACCGAACCTGCTAACTCGCCTCGGACATCTTGGATCGCTCCTGTGGTTTGAGGAGAAAATGTAATTATATAAAAGGCTCAAGGAGGCTTTTACATTTTGGCTCATGTAACCTCTACAAAAATGATTATTATAACTGGTTGGTCTTAACACACACATAACAATGTTTGTCTACAGCGACAGCCTTAGCAAGGAAAGCGGCGGGCAAGCCATGTCCACCTGGCTGACTCGCATGCGGATCTGGGGTATTCCAAGGAACAGCACACAATTCGAATTTCAGACTGCATTACTGTGAATTCCTCACAGGAGCAGAAGGAAATTATTGGTCACTTAATTAGCCCCGAATCTTAAGAAACAAACGACTTGTGAGTAACTGGGATACATTTAGGACATTATTAGTCCTGAATCTTAAGAAACAAACGACTTGTGAGTAACTGGGATACATTTAGCTAAACAGTAAGTTTTTCAAACATTTACTGGAGTTTTCTCATACTGACCCTAATGCTGTAATCCGTCGTTTTTCATAGAAATATCTGGAGGAAAGCGGGATTGTCAACCTTTTCATTAGCGTGAACAGACATAGCTTCATTCTTTATAAAATATTCACGATCTAGTGACTTTGAGCTCGTTCGTTAATTCCAATACCGTCATCAGAATCTGAAGAAATTTATAGAATTAGCCGCATGGGAACTTATCTGTGGAATCGGACCTTTCACGTCCCACGACTGACAAAACATTAGAAAGCTTGCGCATTAGCAATGATATCTTTGTTACCGCATGGGCGCTCATCCTTGAGTAGCAGTCAACGTGCAAAGTTAATGTATTTCTTACCATGGTAAGAGATCCCATCCAATGCAACTCTTACGATAGTAAAAGATCCCATCTTTAATGCGCATGTTCTCAAATACACAGTTGGCCAAGGTTCCCTTGCTGACGATGCCCGCCAGCACCCGACTCCACCAGCAGAACCAGTCTTCTGTGGAGTGCAAACATAAAAAGTATATCTCTGGTGTGGCGTAGTGCCTTTAAGAACTCTACTAACGAGTAATACAGTTGAATCCGATTAACCGCAACTCCATTGGAGCATGGAGGAAGTTGTGCGATTAAGCTGTACTGTCGAAGTTCAGTTTTATATCTGCGGTCTGAAATTTGTTGCAACGATGTGAATTCTTCGGCAGATTGCGATTACGCGAAGGCAATTGTATTTGTTCAATCTGGCTGGTACTTCATTCTCATTCACTTGGTTGTGCTAGACCTAACATAAAAATATCTGTCCCAAGGGGCAAAACCGACAAACGCTCTAGTAAACAATCAATATGCCTCAATAAAAACAGGAAAAAAAACCGCGGAGACAAAATGTCCTCAGACCAGTGCAAAACCACATTATTAACAAAGTTTACTGAAGTCAACTGGCTCGTGTTTACATTCTGGAATTCATGATCAAATTGTCGGTAATTCGCTTAGATTCCTGATCAGTGGTCTTTCCGAAGGCAAAGAATGGTACAAAATTGGAGCTGTGGACAGGATCTAGACCACATTATGAAGGAAGTATATTAAAGTAAAAATGCACTATCGACCTACTTCATTCTTTAAATACCACGTGTTTACACTCTGGAATCCGTGATAAAGTTGACGGTAGCTCGCTCAGATTTCTGATCTGAAGCTCTCCGAGGGCGAAGAAAAGTACGAATTCAAGTTGTGGACTGGATCTAGACAACTGATTATTTTTTCCAAATTGGTGCAAAATCACATTATTAAGGAAATTTATTAAAGTGAAAATGTACTACCGACCTCTTCCATTATTAGATACCACTTGTTTACACTCTGGAATCCGAGATTAAGTTGACGGTAGCTCGCTCAGATTCCTAATCTTAAGTCCTTCCGAGGGCGAAGAAAAGTACATATCACAGTTCTGGACTAGATCTAGATAACTGACATTTTTCTAAAGTACGAGGCATGAGACAACAGACACCCGAGGAATTCAAACACAGCCATCTTGACAGACCCCTTGAAACAGTGATTGGTCAGGCCCCGTCCCCTCCCCGCACATCCCACCTCCTCGAGCTATGACTCTCCTGTGAAAAGCAGCTAGTATTTAGGGCAAATATGATGTTGTCTCCCGTTTTCAGAAATGTCTCTCATTGATTGATTGATTGATTGATTGATTGATTTTGATTGATTGATTGATTGATTGATTGATTGATTGATTGATTGATTGATTGATTGATGGTAGGGTGGGTAGATTGGTCGGTTGATTGATTGGTAGATTTGATTTTATCGACGGGACAAAATAAGCACAGAGACCTTTTATACTTTGTGCTCAATATTTTTCATTTGTTTTTAAACGTATGTAATTAGCGATCAAAGTATAAAAATTAATACATCATAACGCATTGTGAAAAACAATAGCAGTATCTAAGTAGAAAAGTAAAATTTTACAGGAAGCTTGATCAGATAGTCAAAGATGGATTTCCATGTTTATGGGCTTCAGGCCGGCCTTCAGCAAGGGACCTGATTCATCCCTCCCACCTCCCCCTCCTTCTTACGAAATAAAAACATGCACTCTCTTGTTGTTTTTTTTTTTTTTGGCCCATCTCTCTCATTCTCCATCTTTAGGCAATTATCCCTTTCCCTTCCCCTCCTCCCTCCCCCTTTTCCAATTTCCAGTCCATGAATCCGAGACTGCAGCTTCACTACTTCTAGTGAATAAAGGTCTCCGAAAGAAAAAAAAAGGTGGAATGTGAAAAGAACCCGCCTGGACTTCCGAAATATGTTATGAGTCAGGAAATTTCCCATGCACCTCATAATATATAATGAAGAAAGTCTATAACGAGAGCTCGGTTTCAACGGGAAAAATAAATTAGCTTTCCACAGTAACCATGAATGGGTCACTTTCTTCAAAAGCAAAGAACGGTAACTTTCGGAATCACTCGCTGGGCGGAGAAGTCTTGTGGCAGGTTTCAGCTATTTGGCTTTGTCAGTCTGAGAACCAGTTGTGAGCACACTATCGGCTGCACAGGTTTATGCTTGGCGCAAATGAACATTTCTTGTGCTACCATAAACAATTTTCCAGCACTTTCAGAGTGAGACCAGTAAAACTAGCACATCGGCAATGTTTTTAAATTAACAAAGGAATAGACAATTTACCCCATACGCAAGTTATGGGGTAAATTGCCGGTCGTTGCGCTTTTTGCCCTTAATGCATACTAATTTCACAGGCTTGATTTCCCTTTCTCCACCAAATGCGGGGTGTGAAATTTTCCATGATAAGGCTGAGTACTTCTGGGAACCCTAGGGTTGAATTTTGTTAAATGAAATATTAAAACAGCTCTGTTATTATCATTTGAAGTTATGAAGACCACCTATAGAGGATTAGAAAGAAGCTGACTTCAGGAAAAAGACTTATTACGTCCACATCTGTTACTCGTCATCTGAATACGCAAGAGTTCCATTGTATCGTGTCTATTTCCACCCTTAAGCTGTTAACGACGTGGTCGGTGGAATTGCCCGTCTTGAGTGTTCGATGTCCTTGAGTGCAGTGTTTGTGCCCAAGTGTCACCTTGTTTACCCACCACACTTACCGCGATATCAAAGGGTCTCCTTTGCCTCGTCATTATGATCCTTAGCCGCTGGGAAATGAACAGATTGTCGGTACTTTCTTACACAAAAAGACCCGTGTGTTACGGTAATCATACCTTTATCGGGTGAGTCCATCCGACCTTGTCGTCCGCTGTTCGGAAAAGAAAACGTTCCGCGACTTCCTGGTTGAGAGGGTGGTAGGAAAACAAAAATGTTCCTGAGAACTGCTCCAAGTGGGATAGGCCTAGTGATTACTCTCAAAAAGAAAATTAGTGATATACTTGTCTTTCTGTTTTATTAAGAGTCGCGTCCTCCGGCATCTGAAAATCTAAGAAAGAAATGCCTATTTCTGACCTCGGAATGATACGAGTGTTTTTTTACGATCAAAATAGTTACATTTTTATCATTTTTTAAAATTCTGTTAACTTTTGATACGAATGTCAGGGAGAGATAGAATATATGTGTTATGATATATTATATAGAAAGAATGTGTTTCATTGATATTTTTTTTTAAAAATGTTTACAGACTTAGAATGACAGGTGAAATGAGAGGCTGTCTTATCTAGTTTCTTGCATTTCTGTTTAAACCTTCAAAGGCGGTCTACCACTTTGTAGATTTTTAGATGCTAATTTCAAACCTCAAACTTTTTTTTTCTCAAGGAGCTTCAGGATTCATATTTTTTTTATTTCATTTCTTCAGATATCACATTCTTGCAAGTGTCTCCTAAAGACAAAGATGTTGGCCGCACTGGGGTGTTAAAAAACGTATTTAATGGTAACGCTGTGACTCAGCCGTGCAAAATTACAAATTTCAAGCCTAAATGCTGTGTCTGACCTGAAACGAAAGATTTGTGCTTTTAATACACTCGAGACCGCAAGTCCATCTGCGCTTGTCTATGACTATTTGGAAAACTGTTGTGTGAGAAATGAAGACAAAAAAAAAAGGTCCTAAGAAGACGTCCAAATGGCACAAAACTTACACAAACTAAGAAAATTGGTGATAATGGTTTGCGAGACGGAAAGGTTTCGAAATTTCAGACGCTTTGAGGGAAAGGAGGGTTATGATATTTCAGTGTAGCCAGTGATATTTAATATTCTTTGCAGCACCAAAACAAAATGAATGTCTCCTAGTTTGATTTCTGTGGAAGTGCACTAAAACTGTGGGGGAAAATAGGGTGTGATAAACTGTTTCCTGTTTACAGCTACTGGTACCAGACAATGGCTCTATCGAAAATAGGCATAATAAATGTCCATAACACTGCAAAGACTGTATGCATTAGTGACTAAAATTATGCTATCTCTGAAGACAGTTACGACGGAGTAATTTAGGTTGAGATACACATTTTTGTCTGTACAAGTCAAAACATCCGCAAATTTGCGGGGATATTTATGTGAAGCAAACGACCAAACAACATCTGCGTGTATAATTCACACTGCTCCTCTTTTAAGGAATTATTGTGCTTAAACATGGCACTGAATGTAAACAGAACAGTTAAGCTCAGAAAAACAAACAACAAAACGTCAAACGATTTTTCATGATGGCAGCCTTTCTTAGTTTGAGAAATTTGGTCTCCAAACGCCAACGTGGGGCAGTGCCGCCACACACATGAAGGTCATGTTAAAAAAATGGAGCAGATCAATCAAATGTGGGAAAATCCACTTTCTCTGACTTCTGAGACAGGAGATTCATTACCTTCGACTGAAAAGCAAACACCTACCATTAATTTGTGACTCGTACAGAATATGTGAGCGAAATGGGTTGAGAGATAAACTCTCCAGGCGAGAACCCCCTTTCCCNCCCCCCCCCCCCCAAAAAAAAAAGTTATTACTATATATATATTGATGCTGATATGATGTTACTTATTGACCCATGTGTCTTTTTACCAAACCATGCCTGCTCACCTGACTTCAGTTTTTTTTATTTCTTATCTTAGTCCATCAGCTCATCTAGTAAACTTCTCTACTCCGAACAAACATGAGGTACTCTTGCCATATTCAGGACCTGCTTCAAAAATCTGAAGACTTCATCTTTCACTGTCTACAGCACGGTATCCATAAATCAGGCGAGCGGACGGCGGAAGTTGAGGGGNGGGGGGGGGAGGGGGTGGGGGAGGGAAGAGAGGAGGGGTGAAACATGAAAGGAATGTTAACCTGATCTTAGCAGGAGCCGAAAGAGACACCGCTGATCCTAAGTCCAGAATACTGACTATTTCACAGTGGCTACAACCAGCCAACAAAACACAACAACAACAACAACAACAACAACAACAACAACCACAACCACAACAAAACTGGCCATTTTCAACGCCTGTTACCGGACAAAAATGTTTCAGAGAAATACAGCAAGCAAACCACCGGTTATGAGACTGGAAAAAAAAACAATACTTTGCACACCACGCTATGGCTCAGGTAACAGTTTTGTCGAGTTATTGTGGTTTTCTCCAACCCTTCCATCTCACGTCACTTTTGGCTTGAACCATATAATTGGACATTTAAATCTGATGTGCTGAAATGGACTGCAAATGGAAAGCTTCGAGCTGCCTCCACACAAACACAATTATTTCAAATTTTCCAGCTTTTCTGTAAAGACGGAGTGGTTGAATAAGCGTAAAAGTGCGATGAGATGAAGGGACTGCCTGTACTTTCAGAATGACAGATATAATATGTGAAAAGGCGAGCAAAATTAGTAGCTTTTGGTTGTTGTTTTTTTTAAGTAAAGAACACTGAAAAAACAGATACGGACAAATGAACATGTCTAAAAGAAACTTTGACCGCCTATTAATACATTATACGCCTAACAACTTTATATTTTAATAGCTCTAATGGTTAATGAAACATTTTTAAATGGATGCTTTACATGGATCATACTCATAGATCTTTTTACAAATTTCTACATTCTGACATTGGCTCTCATGGCCAAAGAAAAGGGGCATTAAATACATTAACAGATTAACAGAGCTGTCCAGAGTCTGTCACCTGACCTACTGATAAATGCTAGAAACGTACAGCCAATACGTCCGCCAATGAAGATAACGATGAGAATATTCTTTCTTACTATGTTTGTTTGAAGTGTTCTCAGCTTTCCAGCCCCAACCCCTTTTTATCCATATCCGCACTCAAATAATAATAGAACGATATCTATTTCAGACAATGTCCCGTCTTTCCATCACGTTTTAGTCCGGTTGGTTAGTACATGTTGGATTGTTCCTGTTAACCAATCACAAACAAAAAGATAATAAATTCATATGAAAATATCTGCACTTGTTACTTTAAGCGGAGATCACAATACAAAAATAAAATATCTTTCTCTGAGGACATTTTTCATCAAGGGATCTGTATTTCTCGGCTGTTTGAGATCTCTGCTTACGACAGCCTGCTAAGGGGACAGTAAATTCTGCCAAATATCTATCTAACTATTCATCCGTCCGTCCGTCCCTCCAATCGACCGACCGACAAACCAACCAACCAACCAAATGCGATTTTTTGTGTGAGTTGTTTTTCTTTTCGAATTTGACAACGGCTTTCAAGGAACTAGACTAGAATAGATATCACCACACATGCAAAGTTCTCCAAATGCGGCAACCCTTCTCAGGTGTGTGAACGAACACTAATGAGTCAGTTAGAACAATATGCAAAGTGTGCAGGTAGAAATTTCATACCCCATCCTGAAGAGTCAATCTGGAATTCAAAGAACGAAGTTAAACTAATAATATATATTTGGTCAGCCCTACCCCTCCCGTGGATCGACCCTGGCCTCTGCAAGAAGTACAGATGGTAGGTCACATTTCATGGCAGTGACTATGTAACAAGTCCTTAAATTTTACTTTGTACCAGTTTGCCGCTAATTTTCACAAAGGGACCGTAAGATTTTCTATAAATTTTGAATGGTTTTATTTTTATTTACCGGACATTATTCTATGGGCATTTTTTTTTTGTTTTTTGGATGATCTTTATGAAAGTACACTGTCTAAAGTCTAGGCGTAATGTGAACGTTTTTGTATTTGTTTATGTATTCATTTTCAATTAAAAAAAAAAAAACAACTCCGCATTCTGAAGCAACTGATAGTTTCACCTTTTCGTCTACCCCGAAGTCGCTTACGCCACTCGTTAAACTGTTGCCACCAACTGATTAGACCCTTACGTGTGGAAGAGAACGATTTGACGTAAACAAGTTACTCCAGTTGCCCTCAAGGTCGATCAACGCTCGTCCTCTCAACTGAGCATATTTAGATCTGGTCGTGAACGGGCGGCGAACCTGCCAAATGACCAGTGCGTTGGCACGTAAGGCTGAATGTACCAATGGCCGATGGTTATGATGACCATGGCCGGCTAGACGGCTGTTACAATAACAGAAAATCGCAGACGAAATCGGGTGTTTTCCTAAACGTTTTACACGTCGATCTCTTCTCGCACTGATGTACAGTTACGTTGGTAATTTTGTGAACATTTCAGGAGCTAGCACATCCACATGGGACCGAAATTGCAGATCTGTAATGGGACTGAAACCTTTTTTCCTCTATGGGCTATATTATCATTTTGAACTGCTCTCTGAACCCAAAATTTAGCTTTTACTTACCAATACCAGATTTAAGCTCATTGTGTGGCCCAATTTTTAAGACGGGCCCAACCCTAGCAAGCCCACTGAAATTTTGAACGTGGTTGCTGTTTGTAAACAGACCCTGCCTTTTTCACTGGTCAACGCCAAACCCCTCCTCTTCGTCTGAACACACCCTTGATCTGACAGTTCCAGCCCAGGGCTAAACAGTGCCTGGCAAAATAAAATAAATTGGACACAGTTTCCATAAAATCAAAATTTGCCCCAAGGAGTCCTTATCACTGGAAGCAGAGCATGCCAAATAAGGGAAAAGAGGAGATGAAATTATAACCCCTTCAGTAGTAGAACCCAATAATGAAAGTACAATTTATTATTACAGGCCTGTAACCTGCACAATAGAACTCATGCGAGGCTTGATTACGGGTAACACTATATTTAAGCTTGCTTCCGTTCGTCAAAAAGCGTGCGTAAACACAATATGACACTCGGAATATGACACTCGGAATATGACACTCTCTTAGGGAGTTAAACACAGTCGATATTAAGTGCATGTATGGATTCAGTATTATTTTATCATTTCATTGTTCAGGTAGACCTTGATATTAAGTGTTACTCAATAACAAAAATATAATTTTCCCATGCCCTAAGATTCGATTGCTGGCCTTGCAGTGCAATGCATTACGAGGGAATGTGAAATTTAGATTATGTCTTGTACAATATAAATGTATGAAAACTAGTCTGATATTTAAGGACGATGTTGACGATGGGTGTCATTAACGCGTGTCAGTGTCCCATGGCAATACCTCGAATGGAAAAAACTAGGCAATCATCTGCTTATTATTTCCATAGTTTCCTGACAAATGAGGGAGGTAATAGTTTTGGGGACTTCAAGTAGGAGGCATACTAGCGAGGTGGTGGTTTAGGGGCATGGAGTGTAACACTGAATCTTGAATTAGCGGATGTCCTTTTGTATGATGCTAGAGGCATGCCGGTTACACCGTTCTCAGATGAGCTTAATGTGGAAATCCCATGTGGGTCCCAAAAACTGTGTACCAGCTGGTACACAGCTATTGCTTTGTTATTTGACGGTATAGTATTTATAATTATAGTCCCCTGGGGCGGGCTGCAATATTTGGAGATTTTCAAACAACTCAAAGACATAATTTCATCACATGAACAACATCAAAGAAACTGATCCATTTTTTGCCAAAGGGATAGATATGAGCTTTCAAACGTTGAACTTTAAGCTAACGATGATTAAAGGATTTCCTATGAGTTTCAACCCAGACTCTGTTAGACGGCAAACGGCCGATCAAAGCAACGTGTAAGGCGGTATATATCTTAGACCATCATGTTTCTCTTATTTCAATACTGAACAGAAACGACCTCAGCACACGAACACCCGATTCTTATTAGGGTTAACATGTTCCACTAAAATATTATCACAACATTAAAAGAACTAGAGTAATTGAATATCAAAGAAAGAAAGAAAGAAAGAAAGAAAGAAAGAAAGAAAGAAAGAAAGAAAGAAAGAAAGAAAGAAAGAAATCTGCCAGATGGGACTGAATCAAATTCATTCTTCTGGTAAATGTCTTCAGAAGCCTGGAGCCCACACTGGCATCCCGTTCTCTGCTGCCACGCACATGTTATATTACCCAGGAGACAATACGGACAACGCACGCTAACAAGCCAAGCCAGGATTAATCATCCTTCATATACGTTTGTCCTCAGTATCGATAGAAACCTGGCCATCTGGAGACTGAATACCATCATGCATCAGACTTACGCTACCTGTCAAAAATATCCCTGACAGCTTACAACGGCTCCGAACGAACGAGAGTTTCGGCACCAGTGGTACGCGTATTTAACTGCAGCCCTTGCATTGCAGTGTTGTACAGAAAATATAATTATTATAAACGAGCAGTGGATAAATACCAGAAGATAGATGTCAGAAAATGGAATTGTTTCTCGCTCCAATTGGTCTTTAATATTGTGCATATCCTTCTATTGCAATGTGGAATGTATAAGCATTCCTACATAAGGAAGGGAGATAGATCACATTCATAGGCACAACAAAGAAGATATTACTGCATGTCTATGTCAGGAAGGAAAGAGCTGTTCGAGATGGGTTACCCTAGAGGCAATATGCCCACGCATGCTGGCAAACTCCAGATTATAATCCATCTTCCTTTGTCCATGTATGAGAAAGAAATCTGGCCATCTGCAGATTTAAGAGCACCATGTATCAAACTTGCTTGTCCTGTCTGAAACTGTCCCTCTGCTCCCTTANTACTTCCCCCTCCCCCCAAAAAGTATTATGAGCAAATCAAACCTCCATAACAGCGTAGCAGTTTTCGCCAACAGCCGACCTTGCCAGCCATTTTTCTGCATAGCAATTTGTGGTAACACTCATTTGTATTATATCAATCCTAATGAATGAGCAGGATCTTATTCCAGGACTCCTCGAATGATTGACACAGAAGAGGAATCCACATTTCGTTCATATTATTAAACCTTATTTTTCAAAATGATATAAGACGGGCTGAGTCGTCTGATGGCTTATGACCATAATGGCTGCTCTTGTTTGTAGCAGTCTAGTTTGCTATGATCTTAACTCCAGTGATCCACTGTTACGGATAATAACCGCATTGAGTATTTATTGTCTGTCAGCCGACCATTTGGTATCCGACTGCAAAATTTGACTGCCGCATCACACAGCTAGCTCTGGCATGCGAATTTATTTTACTGTCGCGCCCAGCGTAGTGGGGTGAAAGTAAGAACTGGCTCTACCGTAGTACCACAAGAGTTGAAATTAAATCAAGAAAATGGGTTTATGCTGCTCCAGTCTCCAAAATGGAGTGGAAGTGTGGTTGTTAACAGACATTTTCTCCATTCCAAGCGAACGGTTAGGCGACAGGGTGCCGATGCAGAGGTCGTTGGTTCGAGTCTTGCTATATATTTTGTTGAATTGTTTACACTATTCTCTCAGCATCTGTCGAAGTACTTTCTCTCCCTTCTCTTTCTTGTGTGATAATCTATTTATGTCCGCTCAAGTCCCACTCGTACTTTTGTCTAAAAGTAAAGAAAATGGCTACTATTGCTCCATTCTCCAACATAGAGTGAAAACGTGATTGTGAACGGACTTCTTCTCCATTCCCAGCAAACGACCAGGCGATAGGGTGCCGATCCAGGGGTCGTTGGTTCGAGTCTTGCTATATCTTCGTTGAATTCTTTATTATTCTTTCTACATTTGTCAAAGAACTTCCTCTCGCTTCTCTTTCTTGTGTGCTAATCTGTTTGTGACCGCTCAAGTCCCACTCGTACTTCTAAAAGTACTCGTCTAAAAGTGTTCCGTTTCCACTTTTATCTATGCCCTCGAAAATAAGTATGGTATGTAGGCATTTCAAAGTGAAAGGTTTGTTTTCAATTTTGTGTCCTTATTTGATGTAACAAAGCTTCCCATTTCACTGACAATGATTTAGGTCCTAGGAAGGAGGTCGTCGGTAGATACTTTGACATTGTACTTTAATTGGCAAGGATGATACACTGTCTTACTTATCATGTCTGCCCCGCCATTGGTTAAATGTTATTTTGACCGCCCATACACCATCGGGTATACACTTGTTAAATTTGTTGCAGACAACGGTCAGAATCAGTTAACCAGAACATTCCAGATTGTACCTGGAAAATCCAAGAATAGCCCTTGCATTGCACCTCACTGACTAAAGCATGGGTGCCATTTCTTTAAACATGGGAGATTCTCGTAAGTGTTTCTGTTTAATGGATTGATCCCAGCCTAGCTTTCTGACTGAAGCACTCACTGCTGAACTCTTCATCAAAACAAAAACGTTGATGAGGATTCCATCTCCCATTTAGCTATATATAAAGAAAGCACTATTTATTGTTATAGATCTATATTTTGTAAACTCCTCACAATTCTTTAATACTGGAAATCAGTTCTGCTGTCCATGAATAGGACGGGGCCCGATGACTCTGTCAGTGTATTAGTTAGGTCCTTAATGCACCAGTCTTGAATATATTACGGAAATCGGATATTCTTAATGACTTTATCCTTTACCGTGTCAAGTAGTTACAAACTATTGCCTATTGGTGCATGTTCAATTTAAAAAAAACGCCGTGGGTGTAGATATTCTCCTTTGACGACTTAAATATGACGCGTTTTGATGACTAAGTTTTCTGAATGAGCGTAATGACGCATTTTAATGACGTGGAATGTAGAATTCCTTGTCACTGTAACACGAATTTACCTCATTTCCGTATTCTAATCAAATTAGATCACAGTTTTATTATGATCTAATCTGTGGTAGATAGGCCAGTAAATGCAGAGTAATACATGGCCTAAACATGCACATTTATATTAGATAAATCAAAACAAAACGAACAATGATCGTTTGTTGGCAGCCTTGGCTATGATAACGTAGGCAAAGAATAAGACNATTGGGGGGAGGGAGGGAGGGAGGGAGAGAAAGAGAGAGAATGAACGCAGCTTTCTCTTCTGAGGGAGTTAAAGTGAGGGAGATAGTATTAGTAACTGGACACAAAAGCGATCAGTCGCTGAAACACTATAATACTGACTCCATAACTTCACAAAAGAGAAAATATTCTAACATTCTGCAACAAAAAGTGTGCCGTAATGATACTCACGATCTTCAAGTGACCTGTCCCTCAATCTCTGCGGGAAAAGATAAACATGAAGCTCTTCTCACAGATGACATGCAGGATCCCAACCCATATCATCAGGCTGGTACGATTCCACTTGACTGCCATGCTTCAGTTCACATGCTTACAAATATCCCTGGGCCTACCTTTAACATCACTAACTCCACTGTGAATGTCACATACAAATAATCTAGAGTCTGTAATCAATTCAGTGCAGCCGTTTGCCATCAGGACCGCTCATTTATATATACATTCAATCAACACAAACAGTGAATGATGGCAGCTTCATAATGTGATTCTGAGAGCATCACATTGCATCAATTATCTCCTATAAAGAACTGATCGTTTATGAGGAAAATAAGAGGGAAATCTCCCTACCACTGTCTAACGTATTACACCGGCTTTCTAAAAGAGCCAGCATTGAATTTAAAATTGCAACCATATTAACGTAACGTATGTTGTTATTATCATCATTCCAGTGGGGAATTCTATAATCTATATGGTGTACGCACTGGGCATCTGCCAAAGTTTGAGAACGGCAGAATTCTAATGAGCCAAATATCAATAATTCTTGACTTTGCATGAGTCATATATAAATCCAGCAAATAGCTTCTTAAATGTGAAGCTTAATCTAAAATAAATATCTTGCATCATTCATGAAGTAGACCATTCTAGTGATCAGTGGACATCATTCTAAATGATGTAGTCTACATGCAACAGGTATTATCTATCATGTTTAATATGTAATAGAACGTTCCTAGCAGTTTATCTTGACTAGATTACTTTATCGCCACAGTAAAGTAAGATTTTCGGCTGCTCCGTGAAAATATATTACATTCAAATGTTACATGCAATTTAAATATTGCTTTATAAATTTCAGTTGTTTGTTATATTAAGTTATCATGTCTTCGGCATTATAGCACGGTAGGCCTGTTTACTTGGTCTCGTTAACCTTGTTTAACAAACGTTTGGAAACTCGATTTCCAATTTGTACAGTGACGGAGGAGAATCTCGCACCACTCTGACTGAATGTGGCACAAAGTAATTTCTCTTTTCACTGCCTATTATTGGTGAGTTTTCTTTTGCCATGTGCAGGGCTGGTGCATTTTGAAAAAAAAACTGTTAAATGTGGAGCTAATTTCTAATGACTAGTTAATTCTTTGAACGTGTATAAGACCAATAAATAAAAGTTGAGCTCAATTGAAAATGTTTGTGTATTCAGAACAATTATGTAGGCATCTCACTACTATGGCATGGCCAAACCAAACATATAAACAAAACAAATTACACTTGTCCATACAAATTGTGGAGGGAAAACCAACTGTCTCTCTCAGTTTTTTTTATTTGCTTCAAAGGAATGACAACATTTCAGTAAAATGTGAGCACAAGTAGGATGCAAAAAAAAAATATCCTTAACCTCTGTGAAGCCAAAGATTCATATACATGTAATTTACATTCTCAGTCTCACAAGGCATAAGTTCAAGATATTGGCAACAAGACACAAAATGACAATCTTTTCCTTTACAACACTACACACAAAGTCATGTTTAGAGACCCAGGTCTTAAACTAAGGATAGATGTACAGAGGCCACAACTATGGTAAGTATGAACCCCTTTGCCACATCATGATTATCAAGCATTGATGTAACCAAAATACATGCACCATTGTTATATTAGCTCATTCTCCAAGCCTTTTAAGGGCAACTGCGGCACCCTGTAGGGGTAAAATTGGGTCATATTGTGTAAAATGAGTTAAGGGCAGTTTCTTCAATGGCGACATGTCCTATATCGATTCCTCAAGTTATTTTCATGATACCTGTCTCAAAAAGTTTATTTTGATGCAAAAGGAAATTATCACCCAGTCTCATATGCATCTGTCGGGTAATCTTTATGTCAGTTATCTCAAAATCACAGCTTTCGTCACTCTATCCCTTCGATCTAACTTTTTTCTGGTCCAAGTTACATAAAATTTAGCATAACTACTCTCCAAGCCCCTGTTCTGAAACTGTTACGGGTTTTTTTTCAATATCTTGTGTTTTTATCTTTTATGAATTATTAAAATTAAAATTCTCAGTTTTCAATGTTTTTTTCATGACATTTAAAAAAAAAAATTATTTTAAAAAATCTATCCAAGAAATCAAAAAAAGCCAGTGACATTCTATTTTAAATAACATGATCTTACAAATGGAAACAAAAACAGCATTCTACCATCTATTGTTCTCCAGATCGAAGGGTTCAAAGGTATGCAAAAGTTATCCATATTTTCCAATATGGCAGCCAAACAACTGGCGTTTCCATAGCAGCGGAGGGAGGAAATTGCAAAATACTCCCATTTATCTTCCTTCCTGGCCCTACGTGACCCATTTTTCACCCCAAAATGACAAAGTTCCCATTATTATTAAAAATGACCTAGTTCTGCTGCATGCGTCCTTCAATTAGGATGTATGGGAATATCTGATAGTTCACTGTAAATTATTATTTCCAGAATGTTCCAGTATGTCTATGAGTTGTTTGTAACAAAGGATAAGGATTACATTGTACATCATAATTATGTTGCAAAGGGATTAACTGAGAAATCTGTTCGTAAACAAATGAAACTAAGAACACTGGCATCCAACAGAATAATCTCCAAACCAATACATAACACTTCCATATATTTGGAATACTGTATACCGCTAATTATTACAAACCTAACAAGCAACGGTACCCATTTTTCATATGGGATTGCCATGTCTGATTGATGAATTTGTGGACTGACAAAAGTGACACAGACTCTGACAACAAAACACTGGGTAATTAAATAATTTTCATTAAATATATTGCATAGCAAATAATAAGTGAACACATGATGCACTCATAGTCATAGATTTAATTACTGAAACATTCAAAATACAAACACATGTAATGGTAAAGTGGCACCAAAAGAAAATCATATAATTTCAATGGGCTACTTCAAAACATGAACCTTCCGTGTAATTTGTTCAGCTTATGCCTAAATCTAATCCTAAATATAAACATTCATCAGATAATCTCATTGGTGTGATGAAACAATCCTAAAACCCATCTCTAATTTCACAGTGAAATACAGGAGGGAGGCATCCAATGGACAATCTGTTCTCACCAACTTTTATGCCACTCTCTTTGAAGGGAAGCTACCAAGTAAAATTTACCTTGCAGACTTTCTCTTATTCAGTACTTTGTTCTTCGACATCCATCCCATCATCTGGAGATTTAAAGCTCCAAACCAAACTATGTGTTAGGCTTATAGTTAAACACCTACCCTGGGTATGAAAGCAGAGGAGAGGCAAAATGGGACAATTCACACATTTAAATTAAATCACATGATTCTCTTCAACGTTCTATTTTTCCAAATTTCATAAGGAAAACATTTCACACTGAATAAAAACTTGGCAGATGATTAGTTTACTTTCCCTCTGAACATTACAGTAAAGAAAATTGATTTTAAAACCTCTAATATCTGAACTATGAAAGCAAATCTATCTGGATCGAGATAGTGTCCAAAGCCATTTGTTGGCAGGGCTTGCCTTCTGAAGGCACAGCTTGAAGTAGAGGTGAACATTCAGTTGCACCAAGTGAACTGAACCCGTTAACTGATGTTGAAAATTTATTGCATGAATGAGATAAAAGTATATGTATATCATGTATAGGGCTGTATTCCACATACAGGTCAAATGAAAATTTTGGTACCACTCAGAAGTTTAATCTGTCTGTTTCTCAACAGTATTGGAATTCATTTCAGAGTTCAAAGCTTAAGAACACAACAATTTTGTGTGAAATAATACCCTCACATGCTACGAGCTCCTTAAATGGTTGCATTCAATCCCGTTGTTTTTTCCTTCTAAACCTTTCTTTCATGGAATACCATGTTATAAATTGACATGGATAATATAGTTTAATGCATGATTTCATTTCATGATTTTAAGCTGTGCATAAAATCTAAAATAGCTTTCAAAACCGATGTAACAATGATCAAAATACTACAGAAATATTGTCATATTCACTCTGTCTTGTGTTTCTTGGCTGGTGGGGCAGTTAAATCAGAGTCATCTGCTTGTCTTTTCTTCTTCTTATGTTTCTTCTTTTTTGAATTCCCAAGTACGGCCTGATCTCTGTGAATAAAGACCAATCCTCAGTGAAATACATATCCTCAGTCTTTTCAGAGTGTAATGATGATATTAGCCAATGAAAGGAATTTTTTTTTTGTTTAAAAACATCACCATCCCACTTTCTTCATTGCAGTATGGTGGCGGCTTGTGGACTGACCGACTTCCAAATAAGATCCCTGTTGAAGCAGTGTATCTGCATGACAATAAAAATCAGTTATTTAATCAGCTGGATTTATCACAAGGACTATAAGCTTATAGATTAGTCTTTGACTGTATATAAAACACTTCATCTCAGGGTCTTACTTCACCGAAAACTGATGATCACATCAACCTTAAAGTTTGCTGAATGAACAGCTTCTATTGGTCGGTCTACTTACCTGTCTATCGAAGCAATGATCTTATTGGCCAGTCGCTTGAGATCTGTGTGAAACTTGGACTTCATTTCCAGCAGATGTTGCTTCACATCAACGCCAAACAAACCCTGAGGCATACAATGGAAGATCAGTCAAAACATGTATACAAGGGAAGATTATTTCAGATATTTGAGAGATTACAATATAATATGTACAAGTATCATATCAGCATTAAGTATCACTGTGCAACAGTAAATGCTATATTTTATCATTAAAACTCACCAACATAACATTATAAAGTCCCACCTTTAACCTTTCTATGACAATATTCATGACAGGGTACTCCAACTAATAACACCTAATTGTTGCGAGTAATTATTTTGTTTGTTTAGACTTTACTTCTGCTGTGATAAGAATTCAAGAGTACTATGCTTGAAAATGCTTTGATCTTTCATTTACCAGATCACCAGCCCTAACCTACCCATGGATTACACCACACTACCTACAAAGCTAGAAAAACCTTTACTTGTGAATTCATGTGTACAATTAGCCTCAGGCTTTATTATTTTGCTTTATTTTTTTGTGCAGCACATGTCAATTTTGACATGATTTTCAAAATGAAAGAATGCCAAGACTGATAATTGTATGGGTGACTTAAGTTAATAAGACCAGAGTTCTAAGAAGTTTCACAAGTCACCACAAATTACTTTAGGGATTTTAAAACATAATCTGTGTAGCCACTCAACAAATTGAGACACACCTTGCATTTTGCTACCAGCTGAGATATCGGTATCACCAAATTAATCAGCTATAATCCTTTCTTTTGTTAAGAAAATGATTGCTCTAACTTCATCAGTACAAAAGATATGGTCTTTCGAGGACAGAAAGTGACACAACCACAGTTTTGAGAAAAAACATTCTTAAAGAGTCAGCTTAGATATAGGCCAAAACTGCCTTGCAGCCAGGGTACCGTTTTTAGACAGACCGATCAAATCTCCACGAGAACATGACATTACCAAAAATTTTAATCCAACGGCAGTGAATTTAAAAAAAAAAATGTTAAGACCATACCAGTGAAAATCGGTAATGTGGCACAAGCCATAGAATCAAAATCTTAATCATTCACTTCAAAGTCAATTTTAACCCTCGTGATGCGGCGATAGTATATATATTACTGTGCCCTCACTATCGTTGAGTGCGGCAATAGTATATATATGCATCACTCAACCAATCTCTACCTGCACCTGCGGCGATCGTATTTATGCATCTGTGTCATAACACATTATGCAATAGGTCATAACACTTATCGCCATGCAGGTGGGAAAAACTAATAGCCTTATTAGAATTAATGGGATGCTCCTTTGCTCGTACTCGTAATGTAAACATCACATTCATTCATACACCAGAAAAAAATCAAATAAGATATTTAAGGGAATGACTGATCTTCAAGTACAGGTATTTTTAACTAGGATGGCTGGAACACTATTTAGGAATAATTTTTCTCACAATGAAGTTGCTAGTATGGACTATAAACCCTAACGTACTGTAGAAATTCTGGAAACGAGTGAACTTTCAAACAAATATGCTTGTTTACAGTCATTCTCATTTTTATTGAAAGCCAAACACACATCCGTATGAGCAAGAAATGAAATATGTATGGAAGCACCATCCTGACTGTCATGCTAGTGTATTACGTAAGTTACTTTGCTGTGCTGCGAAACAGCTTTCCCCGATTTGGAAGTAAGATGTTACGATTATTACGTGTGAAACAAAGGAAGACCAATGATGGGTTGAGAAACCGGCTGTTTTTGTGCTAGCCTATAAGACTAAGAGGGAGCATTATCAATTGTTTACAATTCACGGTACATCACATTGTCCTAATAGATGGCTAACATAGTACTACGCACAGCTTCCTCTTGTCTCCTCCTATCCCACTCCCCATATACCAACATCGAAGGGAAAAGATTAGTGTGACAGCTGAGTGTTTATCAGCATTTGATCACGTGACTGAAGTTGCCTGTCCTCCCCTAACCCTCCTCCATGTGGACTTTTCTAGATTACATAAATCTTATTGTGTGTGTGTGTGCTTCAGTCTACAGGGTGTATTTAAGCATTTGCTAACACAAAAAAAATATAGGGCTTTAAGTAGATGGGCAGCCGGTTTTTTTTATGAAAACATTGATTTTTGCATGACAGTCCAGTACAGAGGCATTGTTAACATCGGTCAGCTGACGGCCAGGAAGTATGCGCCTGTTGGCTTTACACAGTAAAACTAGGTCACACGCCAGTGATCTGCATAGTGCATGGTCAGCCAGCGCTCCTAATGTTAAGGCCCTTTCCCATTTTGTTCAATATTTTTAGACTGAAATTAGGAGAGTATAGATGTCACACTTTTTAGTTATATTCAAAACTCAAATTCTATAAATGGGACCCGATGATGCCGTATGACATTTTTTTATGATTTTGACAGGACCGAAAAGCACTTCATTTTGTTGGATGGCTACACATTTGTTTTTACCAATTAACAAACATTTTACAGTTACCTCTGAAAAAACATCTTTCCTTCCCTGCAGGGTCACGGCCAGGGTCAAAACATCCTTACACAGCATGACCTTGATATCATCCTTGGAGATGTCCAGCATAAACTGCCAGAAAAAAAAATGATCTTACATATATGTGAATCAAATTTGTCATATCACATCCATTCAATTCCTTACTATTTAATACTAGTCTGTTATTGGTGAGTTGCAAATTACATAAACTCGAGGGTGTTTCATGGTTAAAAAACAACATTTTATGAATACAGTTCAGTCAGATAAAGTCACTATCTATAACTTTGAACCCAATGCATGCTAACATCAACACAGTATTAAGCAGTGATTTCATAATCTGCAGTAACAATTTCTATAAGATTTTAAAAAAAACTTTTTACAATAGATCTACTTCGAATTGCACTCATACACATCCTTCACAAAAAACCTTTGTCTACATGAAACATATAATATTTAGGATTCTGCAGTTCCCTCTGGTCCTGAAGTAGTTTTTGAGTTCAATCAGTCCAATATATATTGTGAGTAATGCATATACAAGTTAGTTTAGTGCATCCTGTGAAATTTGTAGTAATCATGTTAGAATAAACTAAACACTGTGGAATTTGCATGCAAGACTGACTTGACCTGTTAACAAACCTACACAACACCTTCAACATACATCTCACCTGTTGAATGACCTCAGCAGTTTCTGACATCCACCTCCTCAAAGTTGGAAGGTCTGATTCTTTTACCTGTTGGTCAAAGGTTGGAAATAATTACTATACTATAAACAGAATTTTATAACCAGATAAAAGCATTTGAGAACTTGCCCATTAACAGCGGGATCTCTTGCCATCATCAGAATTACATTAACTCTGCATGTTGAGGGCTATTGAGGGGACATTCAGCACCGATGCACTACTGTAATTCTTATGATGGTGAGAGATCCCATCGTTAATGTGCAAACTCTCAATTATTATAGATGCTGGTAAATACAAGCTGCTGTCAGGTGCAACTGTACATTAGACATATCTCAGAAATAACGCAGGGATTTAATCTGAGGTAGAATTTAAATAATGTCTGGAGTTGCATAATATGTAATTGGACAAAGCATGCAACACCAGTGATGTATTGTATCTCAAAGTTCTTGAACAAAGAAGGCACTCTATTGTAAATAGCATATTCCAGCTTAAATTAATACACTATCCAGAATATGATATGGCCCTTTAAATGCACTAAAACAACTGTTCACTACTACACTATGTGAAAAGAGGAAGGGAATGGGAGGTACTTCATGATGTTTGTAGTGCAAACATTACTGTTTAGTTACATCATGTTGCGTATCACACTATTCCTCAAGCTGCAATTTAAAGACCTGTACAAAATAGTCTTAATTACTGTAAATAAGCAATAAGTCATCACTTTATTTGTCTCAGGTGTCAACTTACATTGTCATTTTTCTTGCAAAGACTAGCTAGAAGAGAGCAGCACATCATCTGTGGAAGATCACAATGTAAACATGTATTTCATTACAAATTCTCAGTTATGTCATTAAGTTTGGTTTTTTATCAGTCTCTTTTTCAAGCTTTCCCCAGGGAACAAAAAAAGTTCCTGTAGTTGGAGATCCATTGGAACCTCAATACTAAGTAATCATATAATAAGCATGCCTTGTTATTAAGTATGAACTTCACATGCACAGATTCATTATTATTCTGTCAGTTCATTATTCAGGTAAACCTCATTATTAAGCATAT
>JAWQUT010000086.1:1608652-1625901 GCA_033807755.1 Ellobium chinense | reverse complement strand
CCCTGTATAACAAGAAAAACTGAGTTCTGTTCTCTTTACTGCTAACAAGACTTACTTCTTAGTAATAACTTTCTGCAAGACTTCCATCACTTGTTTCTCACATTCTGATGTGGAGGGCTCCTGTATGCAATCAAAACAAATAAAATCAATGTAAGTGACAAATCAGTACACTGGACAGAAACTTAAAATAATCCAGCGAATTGACGCACACACAAAATATCTAGGCTTACATACAAAATACCATCAGCTGGACCAGTGGCTACACCGCTCATAGTAGTTCAAAATGCACAATGATTCACATACACACTACACTGGCCTAGTCATGTCTTGTTACCACTAACTATCTAACAACTGGTCTATATTTATGTTTCAAAAAACCACAACATTATAAGATTATGAGGCAAAAAGAATAGTTTAGGCTTGTAATGATTGTCCAGACTCTTATAAAGAGTATATATCTTCATCCATACTGTACATACTAATCAAAACCTTGGTGGATATTTCAGTAGATTTGGATCTGATATCATTATGACTATATAAAGAATACAAAGACCACTGTCTGTTCTTCGTGCTGGTTACCTTTGCTCCTTGAGCTTTGCTCTTTTTGTCCTGGTTATCATAGGTCACATTCATCTGCAATCAGAAAATGACAACTGACAGATTCATGGACTTCCATGTAATGACAACATCTGGTTCCACACTAGAATATATTCTTAATTAACATAACCACACCGATCATCACAAACTCATCATCACAATTTCACAAGTGCAAAACCACACTCTTCCCTCCATCTCAATATTGGCTTCAAAGGGACCAGAAATATTGGTAAACATTTGCTCTTAACTGATGCCTTCAGGATTCAAGGCTTAAAAGCCTCCAAGCCAGGCTAACATTTACTAACAGTGACTTTAGTATGGAGACACTCAGGACTTTGTTCTCAGTTTCTATACAAATCATAAACAGAAAGCAAGAGAGGACTAACACAAAACGAACAAATACAACCTTCATTCTGAATATGTTCATTCCTTGTGTGTGCGTGCAATGGCCTTTTAAAAATGCATACCAGGTTGGTGTGAAGACGTTTTGAAAAATCAAAGAAAAGCAAAAGTATGATGCCAAATAATAGTTCACAATGACTGGAACAGAAACTTTAATTTTAGGTGTAGAGGAACAGAAATTTGAATCCTTGAAGCTTTTCCAAGGACCCTCAAAAGTTTTAAGTATGGCATTATTCTGCAACATTGTCAACAAAATTTCTTTGTCTATTCCTACACTCAAAAACATTTTTATAAAGCATAACTGTTCTGCATACTTCCATACATGTTTGTTTGAAAAAAGCACTTTTAGACAAAATGAAAACCTGTAATGCCTGTATGCCCAATATTTCCGTATGAATGTGATGGCTGAAATAGAGACTCACCACTATATGACAAGCCACTGAAATGTCTTTTAAATGCCTGGAATCTGTCGCTGAGGATGACAGTGAAACACATTTTAGTCATAACTATTTTGACAACAGAACATACATGTTAACTGGAAGGGCGGCTGCAAAGTATGTTACCAGGAGGTGAAAATGGTGCATAATTTCAATAAGAAACTCCACTAATGTGACAACTGTCATTTCAATACTCCCCAAAACAAAGAGATTAAATAAAACACAGATGCATGTGGAATAATAAAAATCAGAAGTTTGAAAAGACCATCAGTTATTGGTTAAGTGAAACGGTTAGGATACATAAATATTATTAGCAGCGATATTATGTTAATGGAATCTTTATTCACTGCATTTCAATCATGTTTCCATGCATATCACCTACTTTTATATGTCCAACAGAAGCCAGAATTCATTAACAACCTCCATCACAAATTTCTTTTTTCAACACCTTCAAGTGAATCCATATTCAACTTACTCACCTGATTGTGCCACTTGTAGCAACTGTTGAAGTAAATCTGTCTGTTCTTGTGCTGTGTGGACATGATCTTTTAATCCCTAAAAGAGAGACAAAAAGCATCTTTTATGCTTTCAGAATTGTTTTGCCACTGTTGGAGACTCATCCCTTCTACGTTCTTTACTAAGATCATGAGCTTTTATTAACACTGACAAAAACAATCACATGAAGTGCTGACATGACATGTGGATGCATAGAATGGACACTGCAACAATAACAACGGTAAATGGTTTTCTCATCACTGGCCATATCAAGTGAATACTGTAAAGAAAACAACACTAATCCATCAACAAAAGAAAACTAACTTGACTTTTCTTCTCACCTTTGCTTTGGACTTGAGCAACTTGAAGAGTGAGCGGCTCCTGTCTCCAAGTTCGTGACTGTCAGGTGTATTGGTCCTCAAGGAAAGCAGAAGCAAGGGCTTGATAAAATCCTGGAAAGTGTTCAGTGAGTCGTCAGTGTAACTAGCCTCTTCAAAACAGACTACAGTTACTTAACACTACCCTCTGTTAATGCCGGGTTTTCATAAAAAATAATCCAACTGTACTCGCAAATCTCTTTCAGCCTGTCAAACTGAGGCTTATGTCACTAAACAAGGAACTGAAATATCAAACTCTGAAGATGATTTGGGCCCTTTGCTACTGATTTTTTGTTTATTGTGGAAATCGAGAGTAAAATCATGTCTGTACACAAAACCATTAATTTTGTAGCATTTTATTAGTAATTGTGTATAAATTTTGTCTTTTTGTGAGGTAGAAGAAGACAGTTCCATAGTGGAAAATTGTTCTCCAGATGATATTTTCTCGGTTAGCATAAATATGACTCAAAAATGTTTCCACCTAATGAAAGGAGCTTTTATATATTACCTATAACTTCATCTGGTCAAAAACTGCTTAAGCCTCATTCTGACTGGCTGCAAAACATATATCTTCTAACACTCACATAAACTATGATCTTCCATAATGGTCATTTCCATAATTATGAATAAACTTCAGTGATATAAGTTTCCAAACTGCTATGGTTAATTGTTCTTCAAAAGAGTTTATGGACAAAAACAAGGCATGAGCTGACAGGAACAAGAGTTCTATTTTCATTCTGCATGATGGCTTGGGACAGAAAATCTTGCATTTAAAATAATTTTCTACAAATGTCTGTGACTTGATAATAATTATGATCAAAATCAATCATCTGACTCAAATAAGCCCTCTCTTACAAACTACAAAGATTAATATGGCAGTATCCATGACCTGTTTTGGACATAACAGGTATCAGCAACCAAAAATGCATTATTACACAATAACTGAACATGTCATCTCAGTGCAGTTTCTTACCAGTAAGAAGTCACCGCACCTCTCTCCTTTGATCAAGTTTTCTACCAGATCCAAGACCCTGAAAGCAAAATGGGGGGAACGTCATAATGTAAGAAAACATAAGACTGATCTGTATTTATCAACACAGCGCGTCTAAAAATATATTTATTGGTTTTGTAAGACTTGCCATGAATATTAGTATGTGACACACAAGAGCCCCATTTTTACCAACATCTGTCATGCTTTAGCCAAAAATGTTCATGAAAATGTAAACATTTCACTGCGCTGATTGCTGAATGTTAATATTGTGCTTCACACCTGCCTCTGATGAAAATCAGTACATGTAATAAAATTAGGAAGTAATGTCCATATTTCAAAAACAGTAAAATAAAATATTTCAAATCACTAACCTGACCCTAAAATTGGCCATTTCTTTTTTCTTTTCCTCCCTGGCCTTCTTGCCCCCTGCTTTCTTCCTCTGTCTGAACACTTCAGCCAACATGTCATCCAGTTTGAACATCTCAGAATCACTCAGATCTGGTAAGTCCTGTAGTGAAACAACCGAGACTGATAATAAAAATCATGCAGTTTACATGTGATGTGTCTAATATCCACATAAATGCCCACTCATGCGATTTCACACTAATATTACCCCAGCAGGCCTGATCATTCTAGGACTCTCTCAATTCCCCAGGGAGCATACAATGCTGCTGCCATCCACAGGTGCTGAACACTAGCATTCTGACAATATCTTCCACTACCTATGGTCAAGTACTCANATCGCTGGAAAATTTTGCGTCTGATAATCTTAGTTTGGCATCGATACCTCATTTTTAAAGGCGTCTATAGTAAAATTGGTAACGATGCGACTATTCTATTAACAGTTATTAAAAGAAACAGTTTTTCGTCATTTGTAGCAAAACATGAAAATGGTAGATACTAGGTTCTTCATTTTAACGGCAGCACAGGTGCTGAACACTAGCATTCTGACAATATCTTCCACTACCTATGGTCAAGTACTCATTCTACAGACAGGTATATTGAGGAAAATGTGTATGAAATGCTTTCCCAAGGCACTTACAGCATGACTATGGTTGGGAATCAAACCCATGACCCTGTAAGCATTAGGTGTTACATGTTACATACTGCTAGTGCTAGCACATCTTTGAGTTCCAGATAGATCCTATGAAGGATAATACCTGGGCTCATTAATCACATGATTCTGTGAATTAGTATTAGTATCAATTACTGAGACACAAAGTTGTCTACATAATAACACCTTTCGCTTTCATTCCAACACTATTCTTTCATCTAAACAGGACTCAAAAAACGCAGGTATCAAGTCACATGATTCTAAGTCTTGGGTCATCGTCAATATTCATTATTACCTCCTCTCCTTCGCTGTCAACATCTGCAGCATTTCCCAAGGCCTGTTTCACCGACTCCCTGAACTTATCATCCACTGTCTCTTCATCTTCATCATCATCATCCTCATCATCCATTTCCTCTTCCTCATCTTCGTCCTTGTCCTCATCTTCATCACTAGACTCATCAGGCTCATCTTCTACATCATCTGCATCGTCATCTTCATCGCCGTTCTCTGCCTCCACCAAGACACCACCTGCATCATCTCCATGTGTCTTCTTGGGTGTCAGGACCTGTCAACAAAACACCTTGTGATACATCTTATGATGAAACTCTATCATTGAGCAAAAGTTCTTACTACTACATGAGACCTTTTGTTCACAACAAAATGACAAACATGGTGTTCTGTCTAATGCCTCATATCAACAATCAGGTAACTCTAAGGAGTTAGTATTTGTTAATCTGGTTTTAATTCAAACAAACATGACACACAGGGACTAGCTTACATAACTGAAGTGATTATTTACTTGTCTCCTAAGGTCATCACCACAAGGAACAAAATAGTTTTATCACATGACACATTTCCTGGTAACAGAATCCTTCATTCTTTTTGAGATTCATGAAAGAGGAAACAATGCAAATCTGTCTTTCAAAATAGCGAAAGAAAAAAAATGCCCCTCCTGGGCCTTGTAGAGTGACAGGCAGATTTCTAACTAACAACACCCATGGTTAACATAAACCCCTAATCAATCAGTGGTTTTCCACCTAAATAGAAAGAAACAGTATACGAAACCTCTGGCATTAAAGCAGTCAACCAGCATCTTCCACAGTCAGCCAGTAAGAATCTGTAACTCGCAGGTGCAGATGCACTTCATGGAAGCCCAGCATTATGAGAGTTAAATATTACCATACTGGATATATCATCATCTCTGTTTACAAGTATCATATATCTATTAGATCTGATGCTTACCTGAGTTACGTCGAGGGGCTGGGTTAGAAACTAGAGAGTACCCTTGGAAGTCCTTAAATAACATGTCGGGACCCTATCTCCTTCCTAACATCACTCTTAACTTTGATCTTATACCTAACAAAAGTGAATCTTGAGAGTGGTCCAAGGTTATACCAAATGAATGGATATATGACAAGTGTAATTTGAACTGATGTTGAACAGGACTACCTGCCATGAGCATATTTTACCTCCGTGATAAGAGTGACAGCCGCAGGAGTGATGTGCAGAGACAGAGACTTGAAAACTGTGCTGGTGATAACACGACTCAGGTGAGACTGGAGGGACATCAGATTCAAGAGGATTTCTGTCATCACCTCCACCCAGTGAGGCTCTGTGTTAAGAGAACATAGTTTAGAGTGTTACATATATTACTTATAATCACCACAGCTCATCACATGTCACTGATTCCTTATGCAATAAAAATATGAATTAAATACCATTCATGAACATGACAAAGACATAAAGCCTAGTACACTTAGCACTATTTTGTACTTTATCTCCTACTGTATTGGCAGCCTCTGCCATAACAAATTCTCACCTTCATCACCTCCAGCTTCTTTGGATTTCTTCTTTTTCACAGCCTTGTCATGGCATATGAATACATCCTGGAAACAAACATTAAAAGATGCTGAAAGTAAGATGGAAGAAACAATCCTTACATCATATCTCTGCTGTTATCATCCATTCACTGAAAACCCATTTCAAGATAAATTCTAACTATATCACCTCTAGTGAGGGACTTAACATGTTTTGTATACATTCAGCGATAAGGGCTAATACAGAGCTTTTTTTTATTTTATCAAAGATCTTTACTCAAACAAAGCAGAACTACAACAAAAATTATTAATAGTTCTATATTAACAGATATTTGTACTGTTCTTATGATTATGCTTATCACATCTTGCAACAAAATACAAGCCTGACCTGAAGCAACTCTGATGCCACCTTAAATTCAGTCAGCATGTAGAAGCCAAGAAACAAGGCCAAGAGGAGGAAAGCTGATGTCTGGCCTTCACTCTCCGCCTTGGTGTTCTGTAAAATTGGTGGAAAATACAATCAGTGTAAACATAAGAGCCACAACATTTAAAACTGATAAAAAATGAAGTCCCACATACTATCATTTTGAAACCAATATATGTGGTGGAAGTGTCACTCAAATGAGGAAAATTCTCCTATAATTAAGCAGAAAGTTGAATCCCTTAGCAAGTTTATAATGCTAATGGCCTGAAATTCTCAAAAGTTTCTTCCAAATAGTCATCTAGCATTTGTGGTGAGAAACTGGTCCACAGTAGAGGTAAACTACAGTATACACCCTTTTAAAGCATACAATGTATTGAGATAAAAATGTACTACTGGAGATACAAACTCAGCACTCACCTTCTTGACCTTTGTGATAAAATTCATGAGCTGCTGCCACACTTCTCCCACCTGAAAGATAAATCAGCATAATTGGAAGGTGACAATACACACTGAGTGAAATACAGCCAAAGTTCAAAAGTTATGATAAACCAATGAAACCATTACACATATTCAGTTTTTCAGAGTTTCACCAGACACATAAAAATGTCCACATCCCAAAAGTGTAAAAGATACACCCCCTCCCCCTCAAAAAAAAAATCACATGCCACTGTTTTCCCCTTATATCCTCACCCCACTGTCACACATTCCTCTCATTGCTTGACTGCTGTTTTGAGTACACAACTACCTCCTTACCTCTTCAGGCCAGTCTTTCACAGGTTTCACCGTCTCAGCCTTGAGCAAGGACTAGGGGAGGAGAGTTAGAGAAAGACAGTGTCAGCTTATAAGCCATTTCAGACATTTCATCACATCTATTATGCAAGGCAACAGTCCTGTAATCCTTACAGGGTTCAAGCCCCAAATTGAAAATTTCAAGGTTTTCCAGAGATGCAATCACACATATTGGAAGCAGTTCTGATGATGATGTCACTGCATCAACATACAAAAACTGATATTTCAGTGGAAAAAATTTCCAGCAGATTCCTGGAAGAAACTGTCCAAAACAAATTCCAGCAGCTCCAGAAATTGAAGAACATTTTAATTCAGTTACTTGATTCAGATGGGAATCACAAGACTGTGAATCACCGTAAAAAAAAAAAAATGACATTTCAGACATCCTGCATTTTTTCATTCTGTACTTTCTGTCATGCAAAACAAACCTTAATAAAATCTAATAATGAATGCAGGACAAATGCAAGCACAATAAGATGCCCTATTATAATAATATATATTATGACAAAGTTACATGGTGACCTTTTCTTGTCAACAGGTAACAAGTACAGGCTTTTAAGTACAGCTCACCTGGACGTATTCTGCAAGATGCTGCAACAAGTCAAGATATGCTGTCAAGTGCTCTGTCTTTTTCTGCTGACCTGGCATTGAAGGAAATTAAAAGAAGAATATGTGGCTTATATGATCCTGTTATAAAGAGTGAGTGCGTGCAGTGACTGAGTTCAGCGAGGGCAGCTGGGATCATTTACAAGAGCATTATTGCATTGAAGGGTTGTCCAAGGATGCTTCTTCCCTAATCTCTCTTTTATGGTCTGCTTGTGACTGGAAAAGCAAGGCTGTCAAATAATCACTGTTTTCATTGCACTGGTATATTAAGTTGTTTTGTAAGGCAGAAACAGTAATGACAGGCTCTGCCCCTATGAAGTGACCTCAATCTCTTTAAAACCTACACTATAGACTCACATGAGTTCAGTGTTGCAAGACTATCCAATGCCTTGTAGAGAAATGTCTCACACATTTTCCTCACAGAGCTCTCTGCCTCGAAGTTAACGCAGCTTTCGCACTGGAATGATTGGAAAAAAAAAAAGCAGTAAGGTATCATAAGGTGACATATATCATTCACTTGATAATAAAGATAATCACTTCCCCAAATTTAAGCAGAATAAAAAAAAAATGCTGCAAGCTCCCAGCCAGTCCGCCATTTTTATAAATAACACAAATATGTTTCCATACGTGAATTGGTCTAGTGAACCTCATGCTCAGTGTGTACAGTCTGGACAAAAGAGGATGGTAGAGTCCAGCAAAATGCACCAATCAAGATCTCATACGAATGGACATCAAGAGTCAATGTGTGAGAGTATTCATATTACAACATGGGCTACAGCAAACTACCAAATTGGACATGAATAATATTGTCGGTGTCTGCATGACTTCAAACACTTTATAGTGATCTGGATAGTCTTAAATACAAGATGAATACATCTCAGAGCTGTGAGCAGCTCTCTGTGACAAGTAACAGGATGTGTACAACACACTCTTGTACAGAACAATGTATGGTATCAAGTAACATTTTGTCTATAGAGAACTAGGTAAGGTTATCAGAGATACCATTCATTTTCCATGAAATTCTCTGAACTTCAAGCGTTTTCACATACATTACAATACCCATTATAGTAGCAATCTACATCAGGCAAAGGTTGTCATGTTCAGACAGGAACTTGTACATGGATAAAATAAATACAAAAGAGAAGATCCATTGCAAAAAGCAAGATGATTGGAAAAAACAAACATTTCCAAGCAATCTCTTCAACTGATGTCAGACAGTTTTCTCTGATTGAAAGACAACCTTCTCTGACTTCACACAATTCTCTGAAAAGTGGCACCTCTGGTTATGCACAATGGGAAAACTCAAAATCATCATGATTTAAAAATTCACACATATCACACTGTAATGTGTGCCAGCTTCTGTACAGTGTACACAACAAACAAAAGTACAGAAAGTTATGAATGATGTAAATAAATTTCACTGCAAGTTTAAGTCATCTTACATGTTGAATACTCTTGGTCTTCTTGCTGACATGGAAGAAAGCCAGACGGATAAAGAGGGACAGGGTGGTGCGCTGCATCTGAGCTGTGGTGTGCGATGGTGAGCAACACAAATACTGCATTCGTCGAAGGCACCACTCTATCTGTTTATTCTTCTTGACTGGATTAGCTGAGCTAAAGGCAAAGAACATACACGAATTACAGAATCATAATTCTAAGTTATTCAATACATGGCTGGCCAGGAGCTGACTTCATCATAGAAAAAGCTGGAAACAGGAAGATTGTGTGATTAACCAGCTGTTTGTTTCAGCATTTTTATGAGAAAATAGCCTGTTCCCTCAAATAAAGTTGTATCTGAATAAAAAGTACAAATAAACCAATTGCAATTTACATTAACTATATGTGCTAATATATTGACTTTGCCTTAGTGGTATTATACGGTACATACAGAAAATGATAAGTGCTCCTGTCAGCTTCCATTTAGAGACACATCCTGTTCTAACAACAAGAATAAGGGGTCAAATGCAAGAAATCATAAAGACAAAATCATCAATGCATGATGAGACCTTAAATGACTGAATGCTGCGCAGATATAAAGTGACATAACTATCTCCACTTACATGATTTGCCATTTGTCCACTCCCATTACGCTGCCCACCAGAACATCAACAAATTTCTCAGCTTCCTCTTTAGACAACTGGGAAAAAGTTGAAAGAATATCATTTACCAGGAGAGTCTTTTCACAAGTATACAGTATTTTAACATCAAAACTACCAAACAAATACAGAAAATGACAAATATGACAGAAACTTTACTTTGTATCAGACACCAGTGAAATCCCAAACATAAAGGTTGTTTTCAGTCATTTGATATCTTGCTCTCCTGCCAGCATAAGAGAGGACAACATCAGCAGCATCCTTCCCATCACTCTGGTCTTCAGTTACATTTTATATGACTTGAAAGACAACAGACCCAGACAAACAACACAATCACATCTTTTTCAATCGCTTATGACTGGACTTTGATTGTAATCAAGGTTTATGGGAATAAAAATAATGCAGTTTACAAGTTTCAAACCAGGCTCATGCCCACTCACACAACTTCACACTATTATTACCCCAGCAGGCCAGGCCACTCTAGAACGTTCTCAATTCCCTGGGGAGTATATATGCCACTGTCATTTTACAAGCACTAATGACTAGCATTCTGACAATGTCTGCCAGTGCCTATATGAATGTCAGTACCAATATGAGAATAGTCTTTGAAGACCAATCCTTTCTGTGCCCATAAAAAAAAAAAGATGACAAAACCATACCAAGTCCATAAGCCTCAAGAAGTTGTGTGAGCTAACAAGTTCCACTCTTCCCGCATTCTCTTGTCCTGCTAGAGCTGCCTCCAACTTCCATAACCTCTCTATCACACCCTCAATGCTGACACTGTCTGTTTTCAGTCTCATGCAGAACTGTTCACACTGAAAGAAAATTAAAAATCCTTTAAACAATGTATTATATCCACACCATGGTATTTTTACATTTTGAAATTTCAAATGACACCTATTTCAGAAGCAACAAAGAGTGTTCCAGTTTGTTTTAGATGCAATCTAAAGCACTAGAGATTGCATAAATATATTTAATAATTCAAAGCTGAAATTTAAAGCACTACAACCCTGATTAATAAACATTAATATAAGAGCTTAAATGACCTCCATGTTATCTTACTACGGTATGTTTTGTCTCAAACACCATACACTATCAAGGAAGTTTCCTTGTACTGAACTAAACCCCTGACAGCTTAGCTGGTTTAAACATTAAATTTGATCTCCAAGGCAGTCCTGCGACTGAACATCTTTCGCATGACTTCGTACTAGCAGTCTGCTTCAAGAAAAGTCTCCCATATTTATCACTCAATGAACTGGATCATTATAACTCAAGAACCTCAGAAAGTCTGATGGCAAAACCAGAAAATGTTTGGGTGTTTGAACTGATGAGAAATCATTGCAGAAGGAATGGAAAAACTCAATCAAAATGGATTAGAGCACTGAACATCAGGAGAGACATACCAGTGATTCAGCAGCAATAGCAAATGGATCTTCTTTCTTGGTAACAGAGTGGAACACACATCTGGCCAATCCAGGAGAGAGAATCAAGTCCAGAACCTAAGAAAAAATGCCCACAGTTGATATCATGAGCATACCCAAAACAGTTCATCAAGAATATCTATAAAAATGTTAAATTGAAATAACCTGTAGAGTGCTGATAAGCTGATCATGACATAATGGAGTATCAACATCAAAACTACCTATAAAAATCTTGAAATCAAAATGAGTTTTAGAATGTTGATAAGCTGATCACATCAGAAAGAAATTTTGACATAAAAAATATCTATAAATACGTGTTGAAATTGAAGTGAGCTGTAGAATGTTGATAAGCTGATGATAATAAAAAATCTTAAGGTTTATTCTGCAGGACAGAAGCCATGAATGCCCACTGTTACAAATTTCACAGGTAGCTTTGTAGATTCTAAATCTGTACAAATCATTCTGTAGTGAACTGACACTGACAGAATACCAAAACAAAACATCTCTTCATCCACCTGTTCACTACTGTCTACGTGGGCAAGGAGTTTGCTGGCTATCTTCAGGCCTAAAATCTGTCTGTGGGTCATAGCATCGGCTTTCTTTCCTGGAAGTTGGGTCATCAGTTTGTCTGAAAAATATTGAGCAAATAATAGAGCACGCGCACAGATATGCCACTCTCTGACAAAATGCTGCGTATGCAAAACTAATGAAAATTAGTTACAGCAAGGGCTATATTGTATCATAATTTCAGAATGTGAGTCCCTGTAATTAATATGCAAATAACCTAAGAGATGACTCGACAGTAAATAAGCACTGATGATAGGTAAACACTAAATGTTGATGTTCTCAAAATCCCAGGTTGAATTTCTTTACCAGAGGAAGGAAAAATGGGCCAAGAAAGAGATATGAGGAAGAAAATGGTGAAAGAGAAGAGAAGAATAATGATATAATGAAAAAAGAAGAAGAAATGATGCAGCCTCTTGGCCTAAAATATGATCAACATTGAACCAGCATCCATTCCATAAGATTGCATACATAGCTTACCTCCTATACCCTTCCATACTGACATAACATCCCTATCTCCCTCCAACATCTTAGGCAGAACCTGCTCCATCAAAATCTCTGTCCTCTGAGCTGTGTCCTGTATATAAGGCAAATTTACAGTTGAAGTACTGGACTAGACAGATAATGGAGCTAGAAAGGCAGGTAGGTAGGAGTGAGAATCTAATGTCAAGCAGGTCTATCGGAGCATTAAAAGGACAAACTTCATCCACAGTAAACTTCAATTGTGTAGTGAGAAGTAGATTGCACAGAGGAATGTCTTGATGAGAAAATTCATTCTGATACTTTCTGCTGTTCTTGAAAGTCCAGTAAGCTGTTTTATAATTGATTTCAACTATATTAAGCCTTTTATATGAGATATCAGCAACTTCTGTATGCAGAAAACCAATGCTCTGTGAGCTATGTTACAGTTTTCACGGCAACATCAATCACAAAAACATCCTATAAAAGTCCCAGTGAAGTGATAAAGACATTGATGCTCTACTGTACTCTACAGTTTTCATCCAAAAGTCTTATCAAAACAAGTTTTTATTGGAAAGGTCCATTTTTCTAATCTGTCACACAAGTTATGTTACTTGGCCAGAAGCTCTGTTGCAGTACCATAAAGGTGTTGCAGATAGTCCTGCATTTCATCTTATCATTCTGACTTGGTTCTATTCTGTCTCAGTTAATATTAATAGGAAGCAATTGCACAGCATAGGATCCTATTTTGAAATAAGTAAAATTTACCCACCAGGATTGCCCTCATCAGTTTCTCATCATTCTCTTCAGAGAACAAGGGATAACCCCAGTGTTTTCGCAGGAACTTCTTGTTGACTACATCCTGTGAAGACATGACAGACTTGATGAGGAAAAATTAAATGGTAAGCAAAGGGCATTTTTTTTGCTTCATTAACACATTTCTCAATCTGCGACAAAATTGCCTTGAAGACAGATGCATTGGAAAGACATGTCTAGGAGGGACAGAGAATACGACAGAAAGAATGGGCAAAAGAAACAACAATGTCACAAAAGGAAAATACTCTGGATGTTTTGGTACTAGAATATCCATTTGACAGTATGAAACCAGTTCTGATCACTAATATTCTGTCTACATATCACAAAGACATACACATTGGTTAAGCCTTATCACATAATAATCTGAAATTGTAATGCCTAAAATAATTATAATTATTTACACAAGTTTCTGCTTTAATGGTATCAATTTTTGACAGGTGTGACTCCCTTAACATTCTTATTACAAATGATCCAGATTACAACAGAGTTCTGTTTATACTCAACTTACTGGAAATTTGCTTCTGCAAGTAAGAAGAAGAGAGACTCGATCCAAGGTGCAAGATTCCCAGCCTTGCTTCATCTTGTCTCGAATCTTAAACCAGACATGTTCAGCAAATGCATCCATTGTTACCTACACAAGACAACAGTAAGATATTAAAAACCAGCAATGCAGTAAATGACATAACTGAGTTTGCCAAAAGAAAGTTGTTGTTTTTTTTCTCCTTAAGAAGTTTTCTGAGACTAGTGAGCATGACAAAACATTTAATTATAACTATGGTGCTAAATAATGAAACTGAATTAGCTCTTTTCTCGGTCTATAAATTTAGCTTGGTTTGAAAGCAGGAAACGGGGTTTGGCTACAGAATTAATAAAGAGGACAAATCTTTCATGTCTCTGAAAAACAATCATTCCTACTGTCTAGCTCAATTCTTACAGCCTTCCAATTTACTGTAGGAGAAGAGCAGAATCCCCAGATAAAAATAGATTTCAACTACATTCCTGTAAAAATGAGGCAAAGGAGTCCATACTGTATTAATAAGAGATTACCTGAGAGGTGAGATCCTCCAAAATCTTGTTACACACTGCTTTAAGGTATGACTTCTTATCAGCCATTGTGACAAGTTCTTCCACTAGCGAGGCCAGTGTCTCTCCATTCAACTGAAAATGAGACATTAGGACCTACAGATCAAGCAGTGTTGTTAACAACATTCAGATAATTTTATTCCAAATTTGTTTATGCTAAACTTCCTCCACACTCTAAGGCAAAGTCATTGTGTTTTGACTTTAAAACAAGAGAACTGTCCAGTCTGACGAAGGTTGACAAACTGTTGAAGTGATCAATTTTCAACTAAAACTATGGCACACAAAATCAAAGACTGCCTCACACAATCAGATACACAGGCTTTTCACAAGACAAAATAGGTTCAGTGGCTGCTGCAAAGCACTCTAAGAGTTACTATCTCAACCCTGCCACAAACCCTACATAAAAATCACACAATTCACAATGTATGTTCCAAACATGATCAAAAAGTGGTCAGTTCAGTTCAGTTTTATGTAAGGCCAGTACATATGCAGGTAGGTGATCCATTTTTCTGACCAAATTTTCAAAGAACTGTAGCTTAGAGAATTAGAAATGACAACATAATTACCTGACTGGCCCGCCCAGCTTGAATGATGGCTGAAAAAGCAAATGCTCGCCCAAGATAGATTCCACCAATCTCCTTGAGAAACAACGAAATTCATGGGTCAATTTCTTCATAGGTGATGCAATACTAGCATTTCTGCAGTAAGTTGTATACAGGGCAACAAAGATATTGTTCTAACAGGCAAGTTCTTTACGTGCTGTTCATGTTACTTATAATATTATAAGCTCCATTGCAAAGTATGGAAGATAGATAGCAGCCATAATCATAATTTTGATATCTTTAACTCCAGCTATCAGTTTGCTCAGTCTTCTTGCACAAGCATCTGTAACATATTACCAATTTTGTACCAAAGCATCATACATTATCACTGCATCACTGTGAGAGCTTGATAACACAATCCCTCTTCAAGCCCAGTATGTTAGACAAAATTACCCACAGACCACAATAATACATCCTTGAACAAGACAAGCAGTGAGAGGAATGCAGGGTACACACATAATGAAAGATTATGACTGCAATTCCAAAACAAAATGTCAGTGGTGTAAACAACTGTTGGATCTGACAGTGGCTATGAATCAGTAAATGTAGAATCAATCAGCTGACCCAGTAACTGGGAGTACCAGAACTGACATCTTCGGCCCACCAAATGTAAATACTGTAGCTTATCAAAGTCCCAAAACCCTTTTCAACAAAATTTCAGTTTCTTCTTTATCTCTTGAAATTGTTGGACAGAACTGTGTTATCCATGCTTGCTGAAATATTTATCTTTGAAGACATGCATGATTTTTATAGTTAATAAAACAAGAGATACATATAACTTACAGCTTTCGACTTCTTTTCGTGTCGTACAACTTTAAGTTTTTCCTTTATTACAGACAGTATATCAGTCGTCTTCAGTTCTTCAAACTGCCGCAAGAGCTGGAATGAAAACAAGTCAAAGAAATACCATCTTCAGATGAATAATATTACTTCATACACCAACTAACACTGGCCCAAATATATCAGTCAAACACTCTGTGTCAAACAGATAAATAAGTGCACCTTCCTGCATAATGTATACTGCACCAAGAAAATGTGCTGTAATGATTCAATGGGAGTTACATTAAGAACTTTTTTACCTGCACTAATGCCACAGAGAAACCAACACGGGCAAATTTTCTTCCTGAGCTCAGGCCCTTGACAAGCCGCTCCTTGGAATACTTCAAGACATCTGTCTTCTCAGCTTCCTGCATACAGACAATGCAAACTATTATTATAATTATAACTCATTAAACAGATGGAATAAGAATATTAAGAATGAACAAATCAGGCTTTATAAACAGAACTATGTGCAAGGAAATTTTAGATGTTTAGTAAACTGACAGTGATAAGATGACTAACTAGTATGCTCATAACCAACATCAAAGCGTCCACACTTATTTATCAAGTAAATATAATCAACTCCACTTTTATTCACAATTCCTCAGAAGCATGGAAATTGTTGGGATTAAATGCCTTAAATCCTAAAGAAGGCGTTGTGATTATCCAGCCTGGGGTTTCGTAACAGAAATATAATAGCATTTTGTTTGATGGAAAACACTGCCATTCAGTGGAAGTGGATTGTGCAGGTTTCATAGGTGGAATCAATTGTAACAAAAGTATTGATAAACAACAGACAGTAAATAACAGAGACTTGTTGCATTCCCTTTGAGCTGAATGGCACTAGAGATGGACTACACAAAATATTTTGCCAAGACCCCAAGACTGCCATTTGCCAAGAGACAAGGGTGCACTGGCCTTTCTTTAGCTGCGATGACTTTATGACCTTTACTACAGAAATAGCGCTGTAACAATGATCTACTTTTCACTAATTTTAATTACCAGCAGGTATCCGGGAGTGGTGCTTTTTGTTAAAATGAAAAACTTTTGGGAGGTGAGAGACTGAATAGCCAATACTGGCAATAGGCTAGTATTTCAATAGGCAATAGCCAGGGATATGCTGGTTCATCACTAAATCACAAGGCTGCAATGTATAAGATGTTAGACCAGTGTATCAGAGATGCAATTGCTTAACATGGTATGCTGATAGCTCTAACCTAAACTAGTATATATCTGGATTCGGAGTGGTTATCCGCACAATTGTACGAATAACTCACACTGGTTATCCGAACAATATTGTACGTACAACCGGAGTGGTTATCCGCACAATTGTACTAATAACTCACACTGGTTATCCGAACAATAATAATATTGTACGTACAAATGCTGCACAATTGTAC
>JAWQUT010000086.1:1592733-1608401 GCA_033807755.1 Ellobium chinense | reverse complement strand
TATAGTTATTCAAACAATTGTACGAATAACCGCGTCCATCTGGATTTGTATCAAACAGCATTTATAAGCATGTGGCATAATCATAAGCAGCAGAAGCAGCTCATGTCACTATCACTTATCACATCATTTTGTGTACTGATTTACCTCCAAATTCTCTATCAGACCAGCAAGTTTCAAGGCTCCTGCATTTCTCTGTTCGTCATTTCCATCAGATAATGTCCAAAAGACATCTAGCACATTCTGAGGCGGCCTGAAGCTCGTTACCTTTGAAGAGATATTTTTCGATTCCACCACAGGCATTTTTCAATCCACACGTGTTTTTGTTGACATGCTAAACCGGAAGTCTCTTAAAATAAAATAATCTTGTTGTCCATTGCTGCCAGGTCTCGGATTAAAAAACCGCCAACAAAGGCTTAAAAAAACAGCCAAAAAATAGCCAAACCGAACCCGCAAAATCGACCAAAATTTAACCAGTGGCGTTAAACTAACCATCCTCACGATGTAAGGATCAGAACAAGGCTTTTGGCATGTACAGGACTCTAAGAGTCAGGGCACAACAGAACATGAGGCATAATGTACGGTAATTTTCTAAAGGAAGCAACAAAGCATCCACTTAAAAGGCGAAGGCCCCAAAGTTTTGATTTTGTTTTTTTCAATAAGGCCAAGGCAAACGTTTGCAATGTGACTTGATCTAATCACTCAATGGAATGGGCCTATTTCTAGTCACGTAAGAATTAAATGACCTTCAAGAATATGAAAAGGACAGAACAAAAGCTGCTGCCTAGTAATATAATCATGCCATAAATCTAAGTCATTTTTTGGCCACATGAGAAGAGAATTAAACATTAGAAATGGTCATAGTAGTTATCAGGAATGGAGGCTGGAATAAGAGGAAAGAAACAATGGGGAGGGACGAAGAGGAGAAAGGAGAGGGCATGTTATGGGAACAATAAGCAAATGACTGGTCAATGTGATCCTCATTATGGCGGGGAGAATAGCAACTGACAGATGGCGTAACAACCAGGCGATTACTGATTCCAATGGATATGCTGCAGTGATGAAAAAGATGTAGTTTTAGTAAGGGACTTTTTTGGCAGGTGCTGTGCCACTGGACATAGAGAGAGAAACGCAAGGGACACACCATTAATAAGAGAAACAAGCAATGAGGATTTTAATAGAAAGCATTAACTTAACTTTACAATATGAGTTTACTACATCCAAGTAGCTGATCTCCTCAAGTGTCAAGTTAATGAAAATGGACAACACCTGTCTCTGCCTTTGGCATACTTGTCAAAGAATTTTTCCTTTGTTGTTTATACATACTATAGACATATTTTCTGTTCAAAGAAAAATATTCGATTTTATCAATGGTTTGGCAGATTACTACAGTAATTTAACTTTTCACCCAGCCAGAAAATAGCCAAACAAAAACTAAACCGCCACGGGCAAAATTTTCCCGCCAGGGCCGCCAAAAAAAGCCACGTTTGGCTATAAACTAGTCAACCTGGCAATACTACCTGTGTCTAAGGTAGTGGGTGGGTTCGAACTCAATTCTTACCCTGGATTGAATTTGTATTCGAAATCAAATAATGGTCTGGATTCGAACCCTTTGGTTCACACAGAAAGTAACAGAAAAAAAGGTTCACCAGAAATCTCTGTGTCATTTTAAAATTTGGATCTCTGTCCAGTTGTACGGGCGAAGCCTTCTAGTTTCATGTAAAAAAAAAATTACATAAGAAAAGACCCCATGTAGTAATTTTTCGTGTCGCTTTAAGAAGTACAATATTTACTCCCTTCGGTATTCGAACTCGGATTCGAGCATATCGAGTCCTGCTCTGATATCGAGTTTGGATTCGAATAATGTTGAATTCGAATATGTCCATATATAATATTTATCTGCACGGTCTCTACTTTTCATTTTGTTGCTTCATTCATTATTGATACGGCATAAATTTACATGGCTAAGATTGTGTGTGCGTGTGTGTGTGAATTCTGGTCTCCCCACTGATGAAGGAACTGTCCTCCATAAAACAATAGATGAAAAGGATGTGAAAGATATGGGTTTTCTGGACCACAGCTATCAGCACGGCGATCAGACCTTATGAGAAAGAATGATTTTGTATCGGAGTCTGATCGCTACTTCTTTATCTTCACTTCACTCAAGTTAATGTCATTGCTCTCTCACAATGTATGTTATCAAATTGATTGTGGGAAGGGCTATTGCACAACAGGATTAGTTGACGCTATGATTATACAACTTATTTTGCACATTACATAAAGTGCTTTATGCAGAGTGGCGCCCCTTCTTAAATAGAGCGTATTGAGTGTTTTCCCTTGGAATTTCCTTTGACCCTGCAAAAGACAAGATGGCAATGCGAACGGGAGGTCTGCTGCGTTTTGGACTTGGAAGAAATGGCTTTCTTTCATTATTTCAGCGATATCAAGGCACAGTGGCAGCTTCTGACAGTGGTATCCTTTTTGCCTGAGATTGTGATTGTGTTCAGTTTTTGTCTAGGCCAGTGGAATTCATTCCCTGTGACAAGGGACCAAAGTCTTAAATTTATGACACATAGACGTCATAGTCTAGTATACAGTATTTTGCTATCGACCATAGACTAGAGGTCTGATCTTGGTCTAACTCTAGATCTACATCAGAGGTTAATCAGAAATGGGAAAACAAAGTTAATAAATTAAACCCCTATGTTTAATTATTAAAATATCTGCATGCCTGGGTTTTGAGAGCACCTTTTGTCCTTCCTGATTGAATCACACTGTCTGTGTAGACTGTAGACGTAGAATCGTGTCAGTTTCAATGACAAATAATTAGTAGAAATAGTAGTGCTTGTTGTGAAAATCCCTCTATTTTCATGAACACAAATTCTTGTGCCTGATTATTGATATTATATTTGCCTGAGTCCTAATAGATTGCTGGCCAGTGTGTGAATCCATTTCTAGTAAATGACAGTATCAGTGATGTGTTCTAATAGGCCAGTGTGAGACATGGATTTATTTTTAACTTATTTTTCTTATCAAAATGTTGATGATTCACGGGAGACGTAGGATTTTGTTAGATTAGGGAAGTCCTATTCTGTTCAGAAAGAGGGAAGATTTGTCCAGGCTTCGAACCTTTTGTTTAAATATCAGTTACTTGGAAAATTTGGGTAATGACGGTCCTGGTCAGTAACTTATTTTGTACTGATTAGCTTTTGAGTTAAGATATAAGATATGGATAGGCAAGGAGCTTGTGAAGATGCTGGTGTGAAAAATGGTTTCAGTTTGTCCTTAACTCTGGTTTAGTTTCAAGTCAAACAGGGAAAAAGACAGCAAAGAAAGAAAGTGGTATGTATGTCAGTTTCACATCATAATAATATTTATACTGAAGGTAATAAATACTAAATGAATATACAGTGCAGCACACTAAATATGACATGCTTAGTATGTAATGCTGAGTCCAATACTTTTGGTCTTGAATATTTCTTCCCTAATGATATGTGTATGGTTATTATGGATATCTGTTAAAAGTACACTTTTGATCAGCCCCAAAGTGTACGCATTATCCTTACTTCACTGTATTTAAGAAGTACAGTTTAAAGGCTGAGTGGTAACAGAGTTTTAGTTGTTGTGTAGTTAATGTTGTGATTTTTCTTACTTGTTCTGGGTGACTTGGAAGTCTTTGTAAGGAATGTAATTAAGCATGCAGTCAGTGTATACTGTTCATGATACTCACACTAGGATCTGTCAGTGTCAGTCATAAATCTGCTTGTTCTATTTGTTCATTTGATGGGAACTGTAGATTGTCTGTGAGAAAGCATATTTAAGTTACCATCAGTCTTGGTGTATTTTTATTCACGATTTTACTCTTACCCTCTCAATTGTATTGTTATTACAGCCACATTTGACTGGAAAGATGCTTTGAACCTGGAAAAATGTCTGACAGAGGAAGAGATAATTGTGCGGGATCAGTTTCGAGCTTACTGTCAGCAGAAGCTTATGCCAAGAATTACTGAAGCTAATCGACATGAAAGTGAGTATGTTCAGATTTTTAGAAACTAACCTTCCTGTGCAGATGATAATCGCTGAATTTCCACTTGCATTGGGAATTTGTTTCTCTGTTGCGCAAAATAAAGTTGGGGGGAGGGGAAGGTTAGGGGGAATAGAGGGAGCTTGTCTCGGCATCAGCCTCTTGGACCCCTCAAGTTCAATAAACCACAGAATATAAGAATCTTTGAAAAGCTAGGCAGAAGAGGACCTACTTAATATTACAGGAACAGTGAAGACGTAAGTTTTGAGAGAATGTATTCATCATGCTCCAGCTTTGTTGTAAAATTATACAGCTGTCCTTTATTTAAAACCTCTTTCTTTAATATTTTATTTACTATCTCATCTCTTTTCAGACTTTGATGCCGGTATCATTCGAGAGATGGGTGAGCTGGGTGTCCTAGGTCCTACTATTCATGGTTATGGTTGTGCTGGTCTTTCGTCAGTGGGATATGGGCTTCTCACACGAGAATTGGAAAGGTAAGGTGAAATGTTCTAAAGCTAGGAGGGACAAATATTGAAACAAAGCATCAGATTTTGGCACACATTGATTACATCGGTGAAAAATAAAAAAAATCTAAGAAAATAGGAGTTAGGAGAGAATAGAGATTTAAAAATTAAGGTTTATGAAGCAATGATAAAATATGACAGAAAATACATAAAGAAAGAAAACCATTATTATAAGATATATATGTAGGAAGTGATGGGACGAGGAGGGGGATGCTGTATATCTTATATTGTGTGGCTGTGGTTACTCACACTCACAAATTTTATGTAAATTAAATTTTGATTCAGAGGAAATGATGTATTAGTAATAAGTTAAGAAGAACAAGTCAGTTCTTGTCAAGAAATGTCAAAATTTTATTTTATTCATCATTATTGACACATCAGAACTTATGATAACCAGCTGCGAGGAACTGGAATGAAACCACATCTCCCCGATATTCCTAGCTAATTTTTGTTATCCCTTACCATTTTCAGAGTAGACAGCAGTTACAGGTCCACCATGAGTGTCCAGTCCAGCTTGGTCATGTGGCCTATCTTTGCTTATGGCACAGAGGAACAGAGACAGAAGTACATCCCCAAACTGGGTAAGTGCAATGCAGGATATATATCAAACATCATTACTGTGTGACCAGTTATGCAGACATTTGGCATTTTTTTAAAATAGATGTATTTAATTGTCTATACATTACCTGCTTCACATGCTTTGCCAAATTAGAATGACACTGTACTGTGTCCATGTAATCTGTTTGATCAGGCTGTTACTTCTGAATTAACCAGGGGTGTTTTAGTCATAAATGTTTGCTTCAAAGTTTATGGCCTTTTTACATAAATGCACTGGCATGAGGTGCACATTTTGTACCCCTTGCTTTTTCATAGAAGAGAATGAAAAGCGATGAATAATTGGGCCCAGGTAATATAGCTAGCTCAAACCTGAAGATTTCTGGTTCTTGTTTTCAGCGCGAGGCGAACTGATTGGTTGCTTCGGTCTGACAGAACCTAACCACGGCAGCAATCCAGGTGGAATGGAGACTGTTGCGAAGTATAACTCACAGAAGAAAACATACACACTGAACGGATCAAAATCCTGGTATGTGATTTACAAGTGTCTTTCTTTATGATGTTGTTTTAGTTGATGGTGTTGCATAAGGATTATTAAAGTAGGCTTGAAAGCCACTGACATAATAGCAGATAAATACCAGGCAGGTAAGTAGTGATTAATGCAGTGGATAGGAATAGTAAAGTCTTGAATAATGCAGTGTATAGAGATAGTTTCCGTGAAATAAAAAAAATCAGATTAAATTTTTTTTTAAATTTTATCTCTTAAAATGCCTTCATTCAGTGCTAGATGTAGTTAGTGTTCATCTCTGTGAATGTGAATCTGCTATTCACTGCGACATAGAAGGACAGTTATTCCTCCTTTCCCTCACACTCATGTTCAATTTTATGGTTGACATGCTATTTGGAATATAGGCACAAATCCAGATTCACACTTCCTCTCTCTATTTAAATTTCATTGCAGCCCAGTGCCCTACAAACATTTTGGCATGTAGACCATGAAATTCTTCACATCATAAAAGATTTGTCTTGTTTTCTTTCCTGACTGAAGGATCACCAATTCTCCCATTGCTGATGTTTTTGTGGTGTGGGCCAAGTGTGACGCAGACAACAACAGAATTAGAGGCTTCATCCTGGAGAAAGGAATGAAGGGTCTGACAGCACCAAAGATTGAGGGCAAATTTTCCTTGAGAGCAAGTATCACAGGGCAGATTGTCATGGAGGATGTCGAAGTTCCAGAAGAGAACCTTATGCCTAATGTTTCGGGATTGGCAGTAAGTCATTGATTTTAATTCACTTTTTTTTCCGTATCCACAGTTCCATCCCCACTTCCATCATTCTCATATCTGATGGGACTTATAAATCCAGATGTATCATAAGCACAGAGTATGTAAATACTTATTTCAAAGATATCTTTGATCTTCTGATTTGTCACCAAATATTCAGAGTTTGTTCCCTTGCAAATTGTCAGACTCAGAGCTTTCACATTCAACATTCCCAGTATTATACAAGATCATTAGGCTGTCCCTGTGGGAAAGTGCATTTCAAACCCCTAATATTTGCATCAAGAATTGGAAAATTTGCATGCAAGAAATGCTAACATTTGCACCAAAATCTGCAAAATTTTGCAAAAATAGCTTCATAACGTCATTGTATGTATTATTATGTTGCATTGTTTACTCTGGTGCCATAGCAAAGTTGCAGAAATGGAACTCATGTTCTGTGTTCTCACTGATGCAAAATTGCGACCATGGCATAAAATGGATTGTTCAGCTAAAATTGACAAATATTGCACCAAATTTGTGGAAAATGTCTGAATATGTGAAAACTGGCAAATCGCTGTAGAGCCTCAAAAATGCAGAAATTTGCTGTAATTTGCATCTGCAACTTTCTAAGGGGACAAATTACGAAAGGTTTTGCATAGTTGCGCATGTTGTGGTTGTACTGTCGTCATGGAGTTGGGTTCTAATTTTGACTTTTTGAATCTAGGTCAGACTTGCTTGTGCAATAATTTTACCTCGTGATTCTCCATTTATCACTACAGGGTCCATTTGGATGCCTAAACAATGCAAGATTTGGAATTGCTTGGGGTGTGATGGGAGCAGCTGAGTTTTGCTTAGAAGCAGCACGTCAGTACACATTAGACAGGTTAGTCAACTCCTGATGATCAGGGTCTCATGTTGTTTGCTGCAAATTTGCTAAGCGTGTAAGACTGCTTGCCACTGGTTTATTGATCATTTTCATATTGTATATCTGTCCTTAACAGTCAAATGTTCATGATGACTTAGTGATGACTAATGTGTGAAGAGCAAAAGGGGTGGGAGAGCAAGAGGAAGGGAGGAGGAGGGTTGAAAATAATTTAAGATTTTCCATCTTCCTTCCTTAGTTTTGTTGAGTTCTCTTTTCTTTTTTGAGAAAAGTTGATTTCCATATCTCTTGGTCGTGGTTATTTGCAACAATTTTGACCATTGAACCAATTTCTTATGATATCAGCATTTCTGCTCTTTTAGGATTCAATTTGGTAAACCTCTCGCCAAGAATCAGCTGATTCAGAAGAAGCTTGCAGACATGTTGACTGAGATCTCCCTGGGCTTGTTCGGATGCCTGCAGGTTGGCAGGTTGAAGGATGAAGGATTGTAAGTAGGAACAGGGACGCTGTTCATCACTTTAGTAGAACTTTGATATGCAGTATGCCTTTAGTGCATGGAGAAAGTACACATATTATTAATATCAAGGTACAACTCAATAATGAAATGATACAATAATAATGAAATTGTACAAAAAATAAAGGAATCGTGCATATCAAATTCACACTTAATAACAAGATATGCTTGTTAAATGAATCCAATGGAACCCCAATATTAAGTATTTTCTTGCTGGTAGTGCTTTAATTAATCTCACCTCACAGAGCCACACCGGAGATGATATCCCTTTTGAAGCGTAACAACTGTGGGAAGGCCCTGGACATTGCCAGGAATGCAAGAGACATGCTAGGAGGCAACGGAATCTGTGATGAGTATCATGTGATCAGACATGTCATGAACCTGGAAGCTGTTAATACATATGAAGGCAAGTTTGATTATCCACCTACGAAAGGCAGCATTACAGAGACATTTTCATATTCTGTTAGACTACATGCTGATATTTTTGCTTCAGACTGAACATTTGTACCTCATTGCTTTTCACATATTTCATATCTGGATATTGTCCAAAGACGTTATGCCACATTGACTGTGTACTGTAATAAAGCTGATATCCCAGATTCAAGATTGGCCATATTTGCTTCTTTTTCTCCATTGCTATCTATCTTTAATTTCACAAGTGTGCCCTGTACATGATAATGTTACACTGCTTTTCTTCCCCCTTGTCCCCCCTCTCACTCCACCCAGAAGTGAATCTTACATCTCCCACAATTTCACTTGACATTATTCTGTCACTTTTATTTACCCTACAATATCACTTCCCTGAAAAAAATACTATCTTCCAACCTTACACCAAAATGTTGTACTTGGTTTTCTCACCAGGTTATGTCCCCTGTATGACATTTCACAAACCTTAAGTATGATAATCTCCTCTCTCCTTAGGAACACATGATATCCATGCACTTATCCTGGGTCGTGCCATTACCGGTATTCAAGCGTTCACCAGCGACTGAACAGGCAACCAAGTGGCTGTGCTGCAATCATGTTTAGAGGAGGTGATCAGCACACTCTATGAAAGGGTAACGAGAGCATCACCATCTGTTGGTGTCCAGTGGTTATCAGTATCTAGAGTGTGATAGTTATCTCCATCTCAGGTCCATGTAAATATTGAGAAAAAATTTTGGGTCAGCAACATTTTCTTATTCATCAAGATATCACACAATCTGTGTGGGAAATAGCTGTCAAAGATTTTCAGGTTAAATACTTGTGTCTAGAGATTTTTGAGGCAGAGACATTCCAGCACCACCACCATAATGTGCAGTGATGTTCTGTTATTGCTTTGTCAGAGAGAAGTCACTTTGCAAGAAGAGACATACTGTAATTTTGCTGAAATAATGAGAGATTTTTTGACAAAACTGTTTGCAAGGTGCTAACAAGATGTACCAACAAGATGTACCAATAGCTCACTTGCTGCAGTCTGTTTAACAACTTCTTTGGGGTTCTGGTTGAAACAAGTGACTTGTTTTGTAAATTAGTGCAATCTTTCTGGAATGCAGAGTAAAAATCAAGACTCTCTTTATGTGTTTGAAATTTGGACAGTAGTGTTTTCGTTGTTTTGTTTCAGTGGGTAAGGTAATGTTGCAGGTCTATCAGTTATGCAGATATATCTGTAAATATTCAGAGTATGTAAATAGTAATCAGTTGTGTTTAGATAGAGAAGATAAACTGAAGCTCTTGGGTTAGAATTTATGTTGTGATTGGTACTGTGGCTTGTCTTGTCCAATGAATGGATCTGGGCAAACAATTTTTGTGGAGATATTGATGTAAATAAACTGCCGCACAAACTGATAGGAACATTTTGTTACCATAGTTTACAATTGTCATATATTCATTTAGTCTTGTAGTGGAACTCTTCCTGGGTTTGCATGGGTTAGGGTTAAGATCAGAGTTAAGGTTAGGAATGAGGTTAGGGAAGAAGGAGAATCCCTAGAAGTTGTCCAAGGATTCTCCAATGGTGCTTTATCTCCCATAACTTTGCCCCCTGCACTAACCCAACTACACATTATACCACTAAGTGGATGATTGTAAACTTTGGTGACACTTTGTTGAGATACTGGACATGGTCAGTTTAGGTTGAATCAAGCTGCCAGTCCTGCTGTAAGAGGATTGGTAGGAATAGAAGGAACTGAGAGGATCAGTATAATCATCATTTTGTCAGAGAGTATGCAAGTTTGTAGGAACACTCATTAGGGAAGACTCAGTATAATTTCCCCCAAGTTCAGCTTATCCCAGCCGACTGTCATCCTGAAGAAATCCTCTTTCAAATTAGCATAAGAGGGATACACTTTTAACCCTTTCGTGCTGATGTGGAGAGGATTGGGTTGTTTTCAGAATTTCAGTTCCATGATTTGTATATGTTATAGTTCTCTTAGATCAAATATGAGACGTGTTTGACATTGCAGAGTGTAATGTTGTAGCACTAGCAGGTATAGTATTTATGAAAGACAGACAGAATAATACTGAGCTTTCTATAGTTTCATGTCTGGTACAGAAATTGATACAAACTCATGTCAGACAAGAAGGAAGTGTACTTTTTTTAAAAAAAAACAACAGCACCCCAGATTTTGTCAATAATGAAAGTGGACATGGCCAGCCTTTGGCTTCTTTCTTATACACATCAAAGTGAAATGAAGGGGAGATAAGGTCATGAGTCCTGAAATCCAGAGGATGCGCATAGGACTGGTGAAATTACATCCCCAGACTTACCAATGTCACTAGTTTATGCTGCTGCCCATATTGTTGTAGTGAGGTTGAGCCTCTTTATTTGTTGAAATGCACGATGGACTTGTTCAGAGTAGGGGAAAAGATTAGAAGTAGTGAAATTGTACATATTTAATTGTGATTATGAATATAAAATATGTTCGCAGAGATTGCTCAATGTTTTTATGAGCAATGTTTGTAAGCGATAATCTAACCAAGTCATGTGTTTATCATCATATGGCAGTAGGTGTGTCCTATGTATCTAGTAGTATGCTGCTAGTAGTATGATGGACTTAGAGCAAGAGGTCTGTGTTTTCACATTTGGTAATCGTGGGAAGAGGTGGAATACACTGGAACATGCTTGTTATGAAATGCTTTATAAATATGAAACCCACGCTCTTCGCAACTCTTCCAGTGTCCTAATGTAATTCCTGGACTAGATTATATTCGAATATTATGAAACATGCTTAACCTAAAACTTTTAAGGGCATTGCATGACTTTCATAATAGACACCTTTCAGTGTATTTATGCTTTATTGTGCAGTTGAAATTCAGATAAAACAATGGCCTATATGAAAGGGAACATCATTTAAAATATGTTATAGGCTTTGGAACAAAGAGTAGCTTTTGGTGAAAAGTAGGTCTTCTTGCACTAATTTATAGTGACTTGTGTTTGTCACTCAACAACTCCAGTGTGTTTTGTAGAAAGTGGGGATGGATAATCTCATAGAAGAATGTAGGGGAACAAAGAAAATGGAGGCAGTAGATTGGCAGATATGGCAAATTGGCACAATATTGCAGGTAAAACAATCATAGTCTGTAAATTGAATTTTGCACATGGATTCCAATATGTCATGAAACAATGACTGAAGAGCGTTTTCCAAATTCCAAAAGTGAATTAGTAGTTTATTCAGAGATGCAATTCTTTTGAAAACAGAATTGAATTTGTGATGCCTAAATTGACTTCGGCACTATGACATTTTAAGTAAAATACATCGGGAAAGAGCAATTGCCTTTACAATACATTCTTTGTGTACATCTGAAAAGCATTCTGATTCCACTTATTGAGTTTTGAAAAAGTGCTCTTTAGTTATGTTTTTATTAGTAAAAGCTTTATGATTATCTTTGTGATAATGATTATCTTGATGATATGTATCTCAAATTCAGTTTTGCTACAGTGATTAGTTGAAGAGTGGCTTGTCACTACTCATAGGCTAAGTGCTGAGCTTTACTGTACCTCGAGTCTCATAAACATGTTGTTGTAGCAGCATATTGAAAGGAGGAAAAAATATGAGATTATACAGTATTTCTCCACCTAAAACTTTTGTTGGCTTTCATTTATTGATATTATTATCACTGTTGTTAAAGTTGCTTGGATTTCTTTCTCTCCTCCCTCTCTGAAGCCCTGATGCTATGCTGTTTTCTAGCTTTCTCTTCTTTGCTTTTCACATCTTCACATCATGGTCAAAGTTAATCTAGGGTGCTCAGTATTGTCAACACATAGTCTAAAACACTGCCATTCAAGCAATCTCTCCCACACTTTATAAACTCCCTTTCAGATGCAGCCATCTTGAGCCTCGGTCATTCTTCATCGAACCATAGCCCTCAGTCAGATCATGCTTGGGTCCATTATTGCAAATGGGATGAGCAGAATGTTGAGGTTAAGGGGGTATTACACGTACAGTCGGTACGGAAGGAATTCTGACCTTCGGTTGAGCTTCAGTCCGTCCTTAACGTGTAATAAGAAAACTGGCTGAAATCGTCAGTCCGTCCTGCAGTCCGTCCTCACAGCCAGAAAATCAGGCAGCGCCTGATTTTTTTGGCGTCCGGACTGCCTGCCGGAAGGAGTGAGCGGCATGTCTTTGAAGTTTTTTCCGCTGGCGAGAAAACGCCCGTTTACAAACTTATCGAAAATGACATCCTAGCGTAAAAATAATATCAAATTCGGAATCAGCGTATCAAAATTAACAAAATGACTCGTGAGTAACTCGTTTTATTGCCTTATTTAAAAGTTTCAAAAAGTGTCTATTTCTTTCATAGCGTAGGGCTTGGCCTAGTGTGTTTTGTTGTTCTTGTGTTGACATTGTCATTGTCTCGTTACATGTCTCGTTACATGTGTAGCGAAGTTTTGTGCACGTGTTGTCTTTGTATTGTATGCCTTTCTATTTTATTATGGCGACGTGGTGCAAAGAATCATAGCGGCTCGCATCACTGTTGATTGTCTAGCGAGGCGAGAGACAACAAATTAATGTAAATAAGTCTCTTCGTCCATCCTCATGAAAGTGTTGAAGTCCTCGGGAAATGCTCTAATTTCCTCCAAAATATTTGTGTTTGAGAGCTTACCGCTCTCTAAAAGCCACTTTTTTGACCACATACCACGTTGTTTTCGTGTTCTTTTATTTTTCAAAATAACATTAATTGCTAGACTATCAAGATCCCGAAGTGTTGTCTCAGCCATCATGGCTTCATTTGGCGGGAAATTATTTGTGTGCTTGTGTGATCCGGATGGCCTTCATTTTGATCGTTGCGTCTAATACACGTTAAATTTTTACGATGGCCTGCAGGCTGACTGCAGTCAAAAAGTTCTTCCATACCGACTGTACGTGTAATACCCCCTTTAGAAAGGGGATGACTGAAGGAAAGAAATTCAGAAAGAAGAGGGGTTGGGCGGCCACTAGCTGGAGGCTAACCACAGATCTTAACAATACTTCCCTGAACTGACCAGATGATTATGAACTATGAGGATGTGTCTTTAAGACCACTTCTCCTTCTCCCTGTCTTGCACACTTTTACCCTTACAAAGCAAAGAGGGTCAGCTCTCCAATCCTTGTCTTTGTTTTAATGCTGTTTTTTTATGTTTGTTTCTCACCCACTTTATTGAAGAGTTTGGTTTTTCTTTAATAATTAGACTTCTATTTTTTCAGCACATTTAATTTCAGTCTCTCCACCCTCTAAAGGAAACAATGGTAAGCCTATATATCTAAAATACAGTACATAAGCAAAGTGTACCTATAGGTATTATGGAGGTAGGATAATAGTGTATGTACCAACTGCCTAGTAGGAAACAGACCCGGTAAAAGCACACAGAGAGGTTGTAACAGAAGTGTTAGTAAGCCTCCTCACAGGTTGCCAGAGTGAACACATAGCCAGATAAAAAAATCTACATGTACTTTGTATCTGTGCAAGGGTGTATCAGAAAGTCTGCAGCCTTCCCTTGAAAACAAGTGAAGTTTGGCAAAATTAGTATATATGTATATCGGAGTAATATCTCTCAGGACAATACATCAAATTTTTGCTTTGTAAATGACACATCTAATGCTAAAAGTATAGTGTGCAACAGAAATGAAGTTTGTGGAAAACCTGGATTGCATACAAGATTTTTATCAGTAAGTAGAGTCCAATTAATCATAACATTTTACCCTGGTGCATGAATTGTTGCAGATATCGGGGTCTGACAAAATAATCATTTTGAACCTTGCCTGTATTCATTAATATCATGGTTGTTGTAAATAATGGAAGGGAGCAGCATTCCTAATTTATTAACAGAAAAAGAAGAGATATGCAACTGTTCTTAGCTTCATTCTTTGACAAAGCACTAAGCATCCTCTTTCAGGGTATCTTGTAATCATTCTTTTACCAATTAGACAGCTCTCTGTATATCTTTCAGAGCATATCGTAGTAGTTCCACAAACACAACTGCCACCCCCCTCATTCTTTGACAACACAAACAGCCTTGTCCTTCATAACATCTCGAACCAGCTGCTCAATCCTCATCATCATGTTCATCAGCGATGCCTTGGCCTCCTCTATGCACGTCTGTCGCTCCTCCCTCACCCTCTGAGCGATCTGCCGTGCGATGTTTACCGCGCCTCTCCTCGTCTCATCCACGGACTCACGAAGGGACTCGCACGTGTCCTGCAGCTCTTTGATGTCGTCCTGCGTGTCTTGCAGACTCTCGTCCAGCTCGGCGTGACGTTCTGTAAACTCTTTAGACATGAGATCAACCTGGGCACGAATTTCCTTCAGCTCGTTTTGTACAGCCATCAAGAACGTGGGTTTCTCACCTCCGACTACCCGGAATTTCTTATAAAAGCTGAGCTCGTTTTCATTTGGCTGCAATTTAACATTTTTCTTTGTCTTTGATAAGTCCACACCAACTTTCTTCGTTGTAAGGATCTGGTGATGATTGTTTCCAGCTTTGTTTCTGCTAATGTCATGTTTAGGCTCCTTCCACACTTTTAGCTTGCCATCGCCTTGTTTGCCTGCTGAGCGTATCTTCCTCAGTACTCGTATTCTGCAAAGAGATTACCAACAAGAGTAACGCATCAACATTTGTGCACTAACATTTTGTGATAAAAATGTCTACATTCATATACACTAACAACAACAACAACAACAACAACAACAACAATAAATATAATAATAGTTAGAATTTAAAAGTTATTTTAGCGCATCTTTAAGTCAACAATTCATCACAGAATGCAATGTCATCACATTTGATGATATGTAATAACGGACAATAACAGCTGGGCGGCTTTGAGATAAATGGCGTGGATTGTTCCACCATTTTCCTTTGAGGCAATTCATGAAACTTTTTTTTTTGTTAATTAAAAAAAATGAGAGTGGGGGAAAATACACGGGCAGGATAGGAACACGACCAGGACCAAAACAAGACCCAACCACGACTAAGACAAAACACCAACAGGACCAAGACAAGACAAGATATGACAAGAACAAGACAAGACAAGACACGGCCATGACCAAGACAAAAGACAACCTGGACCAAAACAAGTCAAGACACAACTAGGACCAAGGCAAAACACCACCAGGACCAAGACAAGACACCATCAGGACCAAGACAAGACACCATCAGGACAAGACAAGACATGACACGTCTATGACCAAGACAAGACATGACACGACTATAACCAATACAATACAATACGAGACGAGACAGGACAAGACAACACACAGCTGTGCTAAGAAGCCATCATCGACCTTCGCACCGCCAGTGAATCCTTTTCAGCCCCACATGGGTTACCAACCAGCATCACCTGACCGAGGTTTTCTCCTGAGCCATTCATAAATACACAGACTTCTGAGAAAGCAGCTGGAAATGCTTACTTGACTTCACGTCCGCTACACTTCCGCAAAACGTCGTTTTCT
>JAWQUT010000086.1:1564573-1583433 GCA_033807755.1 Ellobium chinense | reverse complement strand
GGGGGGGGAATTTAGTGAGAGGGGGGTGAGATCTGATCAAACAAAGATGCCAGCTTAGGCATTGGGAGTCAGGAGAAACCTGCGGAATATGCAGCAGATGACTCTAGTGGACAATTCTAAAGGCAAATTTAGTGAAGAAAAAGCTAGTCCTGTATTGAAAATCAACATCGTGTCTTTTTTTTTTTTTTTAAATGGTAAGTGTAGATAGTGTCATTCCTAGATATTGAGCTTCAAAGGTTGAAAGATAGTAATGTAATGAACAGTTCTAAACATGAAAAAAAATGAACAAAAATGTGGTATAATATCAATATCTGACTATTTTATTTTCACTGTTGACATGTTATAGAAATAAAGGTTCACAGAGAGAGAGAGAGAGAGAGAGAGAGAGAGAGAGAGAGAACAAACCTTTGTAACGAAGAATTCTATAAACATCATTTCTGAATAAGAACAAAAGATAGACATAAAGTATATCAATAACTGACTTTTTTATTTTCATTGTAGAGACATTCTTAGCTACTGATATTCGAAGAGAGAAAGCGCAAACTATGTAATGAATAATCCTACAAACATGGTTTTCAAAAAAAACAAAATGCAGTTATGAAATATATCAATATCTGACTATATTAGTTTTATGGCTTGAGTTATTTGGTCACTGATACAAACAATTGGCAACAAACAGCACTGATCTTTCAAACGGACCAAAGTAATGTAAAGAAATCAATGCATACACTCTTGGTTTTGTTTATAATGTATACTATAAGTTACTGATAAATTCAAGAGACACAAAAGCTGACAATGAAGTTCTCATTTCAGTAATCTGTAGTTAGCTCATGAATGAGACATCCAATATAATTTAATGCACCAAATGCAACAGGGACACAAATGGATTCTACACACTGAAAGTGGTTTATGCGCTAATGAAATAGCAGCATTGTAAAGAAGTATGTTGTGTGTGTATACAGCGTTGCAAAAAAGTATGTTGTGTGTGCATACAGCATTGCAAAGAAATATGTTGTGTATGCATGTGTGTGTGTGTGTGTGTGCATGTGAGCGCATGTGTGTGAATGTGTATGTGCATGCTTGCATGGGTGTGTGTAGGTGTCCATACATGTGTGTGCATGTGCTTTCATGCTTGTGTGTGTGTCTGTCAATCTGTCTGTCTGCCTGTCTTTGTATGAATATTTGTGTGTGCGAGTCTGTCTGCTCTGTTCTTCCCATCCCCTTCCCCCCTCCTCCCCCCCCGCAAGCTTCAACTGCCTCACACAAATGGTATACTATTTGATATATTTGTGCATCTGTATTGGATGGTAATTCTCCCAATGCCCACCTGGCTCTCCCCCCTTTCCATTACTGTGACAATAAACACCATTCCCAAGACCAAAAAAAAAATTTAAAAAAGTAATCTATCACCAAGATGTGATATCTGTTTTGAAGTAACAGACTAAAAAAATTGTATTCAACATTTCACACGACTTAACGAAAAGTATACAAAATTAAACATCACCACTAACACCTCTTCCACACCCCCCTCCCCAAAATCATCACCGCACACACATACAAACTTGTTCATCTTTATCTACATGTTCACTCACAATGAAAGGCTATATCACTTTACCTGACCAACACAGGAAAATGTCCTGATTATTAAACCACAAATAATATCATCAATATGTTATGTGACATCTCTGACACTTGCACAACCAGCCCTCAGCAAGAAGGTCACACACACTTAAAGAATGAAATAGACTGGTCGCCCTCTGAAAAGATTAACCTCAGACAACTTCAATGACCCAAGTGGTTTTGCTTAAATGTGTGCCATCTAACTGTTACTGTCAGAAGGCAAGCCTCACCTTCATGTGGCTGTGGACATTGCCTCCACGTGGATGGATTTGTTTTAAGATTAAAAATACTAGAGCTTTCAGATAAAATTTCTTCACAGTAAATTTTGGAGGGACAGTAACAATCTACAAAGTTACTATGCAGTGTGAAATGCTGCACTTGTGGAATTTGGAAAAATAGCAAGATGATGTGAAGAGTTAGATTAAATTCAAATTAGTGAAGTCTTCGATCATGCTTCCAGGCGGGCCTGAAAGTCCAGATATATGCATTCACTTTTACTCAATCTTATTTCATATTACTTTATTGAATGCTGCATTGTTATAAAAAAGTCCCTGCTTAATCATAATTCTGTATATTCTCAACTTTTGCCAAGATCCTGATGAAATGCAAGTTAACAGAGTTGACTGTGATGCAGTCAATTAAGCTCACTTGCAGTCCCTTCATCCTCTAGTTTCACAATCTTCAACAATTTGTAGCATCTCGGTTACAAATATGAAATATCTCCAATCACCATTTACTATATTCATTAAGATAATCTGATCCTCAAATTGTTAAATGCATTGCAAAAAGAGTGTTCTTTATTCTATATTTCATATCTTTGCCTTGGTCTGATTAGACACTGGGAGTTAATATTCACTTCATGATTCACTTTAATTAATACAGCTGTATTTCTGAAAACGAAAATAAATAATCAATAAAATACATCATTGCTTGACTTTACCCTTCATACTACTTTTTGCATGCTATTGAGCAGTTCAGTTAACTGAGGTCAACTGTACAACCATCTGTACTACAAATCTTACATTACAAGTTTACTGTCGTATGGAAATAGTCTAGACTTTATACACCAAAATCACAATTTTATAAGAGACATAAAACTTTCAAACCATGCTTCTCTTTATCAATAAATAAAGGCTGCATATGGTTGGCTGTCTCAGTAATTATTAAAACACCAAGAAAATAACCAAAATACAAAGGTAGAGAATTTGCCAAAAGGTGAATATGGTCAAATTTTGCCTGTTTTTTTTTTTTTTTTCTTGTTCCAAACATTACAACTTGGAATACAAGAGAATGCAAAATGTTGGGCAACAAACCATTACTTTACTTATGATGTTAAATGATGACGATTTTGCAAATCTGGCAAAGGGTGACTTGTAAAAAGTCTCAATCAGAGATCCCTACTCTGATGATTACTTGCACTAAAAATCAAAAACAAAGTCAGAAACATCAGCTTGTACAGATGTAAAATAAATAAAACCACAAATTCAGATTTCATTAGCCTTTTCACATCACCACTGAGTGCTTTTATTTCACAGTGGCTACTCCCTGTATATGCACCGGTTTGGGGTGTTTTTGAAAGTTCATACTGTCTCCTAAAAAGATAACAGCATGATATTTTATGTATTATTTTAAAGCTTATCAAGAGAAAAATACAAACCAAAAAAAAAAGTGTTTCCCAAAAAGATACATCATCAAAAGGTTACCTCAGTGACAGTTAGTACCTTTTGTTTTGCTTTGCATTTCACTATTCTGAGTGAATGTGAATGTCGTGACAATGGATGAGAAGCTGGTGCATGTAGTCTCCAAAAAGTCTTCTCATCAAAACAATTTATTATCTGTCATTCTGTTACATTCTGCAAGAATAATGATTTTAACATATATACTGTGACAATCTGATCATGCAAACATGAAAAAAACAGAATATGTGCTGTAACCAGTCTCAACTCATGGGTGCATAATAAACGCACAAACTGTAACGTTATAAACAGGCCCCATAGCACTGTGATGTGAAGTAATGTGAAAAGGTTAATTTGTGCATAAAATTACACCAGTTCACCAGTTTTTAATAGAAATAAACACATCAACTTTGAGCGACAAATAAATGCAGATGGTTTGTCTACAACTTATTATTTCCAAGAAAGCATCTATTAATGCAAATCCAGAATTGGCTGAGTTTTTTTTCGGATTTGCATTAGTCCACAGGATAAAATTGGCTGAGAACATATCCCAGGTGCTTTTAAATGTGGGATATGTAAGACCAAACTTTATGCATAACATAATTTGCATCTATGAACACCTTTCTTTGGGTATATTCTTACAAATAGCGCTGTTTCATCAGCTCTTTCTATTCTGTGTTTCCCAATTTCATATAGATATCTTGAATTTGAAAAGTCCAAGTTGGCTGAAAATAGTGAAACAGGATGTATGTTTATACAAATAGATAACAACATAGTAAATATTGGTAACTTATTTGTTAGGATATTTTTGAAACAGTTAGATTAGGAAAGAAGAGCTTATTCAGATGACATGCCACTCAATTAACTGTGGGATGGGGGGAGTGTTTTGTTAGACAACAAGTCACATGAATATTATTTGCAATAATGAATTTAAACACTAAAAAATTACAATGTAGAGGGTATAAAACTTAAATAATGGTTACAAATAATTTTGATGAGCTCAGATAAAAGCATATAAAAAATATGATAAGGAGATTCATAACTTCACAGAGATGTATAAAATGTTTGCAACATAACAAGAGAACATAACAAATTAGAAATGAATGAATGATTTCAGTAAGAGTAAGGAAGAAGGTAAAGGTAGAAAACAACTATACAGTAACATGTAAACGAGTGGATTTACTGCTGCTGGTTATCACAAGCAGTGGACATCTGAAACAAAACATGAGATTAAACAACAGTCTCTTTAACTTCTGTTATTAATTAACAATTTCACATGACCAGTCCAGTTATGATCCTAAAAAAGAAGTGGCTTTTGATAGTGGAAAAATCCACTTAAAAGTTTTCGAGATTAAGAAAAATTAATATAAATGACCTTCATCATTTTTTCTTTAAACTGAGAAAGTGACTCTTGAAACAGTCCAAATTTAAGGTCAGGTTTTCTTTGAATTCATAACACAAAATACAGTCATGGAAATCACATTTTAACAACAGAAAAACATAGGACTACATCAATTTTGGGAAACAAGTCTTGAAAAGAAACAGCACTCTGAATATTATGTTCACACTAACACAGGTGGATTAAAAACTATGAAATTTTTCACGTAGTCAACAATGTTAAACACAAATGCTGTGAACAAATGTCTTCATCTCAGAAGAGCACCAAAAAAAGGGCAAAGAAATAAATTTGTTTCAGAGATTCATGAGGTAAGTCTGACTACTGTCATTTTTTTTTTTTTTATCAATCTTTCTTATTCAAAATGTATTCACAAAAACATTTGCGTATAAGTAAATAACAATAGTTTGTAGACATGCATACAACAGATTCCATAGTAAAGGTAGGGTTGATGACAGTTAAGTTTTTTAAATGTTAAAAAAAAAAAAAATGAAAAAGGTCCTCTCTATATCTTTACTGTGAAAGTGAAAAAAATTATTTAAAAAAAACAGTTGGTCCAAGTTCCTAAAGTTGCACCGGTTGTCTGAGTTTTTTGCTACCAGTTTTTGGATGAGATAGTGGTGATAAATTTTGGGTTTCAGTTACTGTCACTGATTTTGCCCTGCATGGTGGATCCTCCAATTTTCTTGGTCCATGTTAGGGATTGGTATAAAACAAACTGTAATTTGGGTCTACTATTTAGCATTTGTTATCTTCATGAGTATTATATAATATTTTGAATAATAAACCAAAACCAAACTTTAACATAACATGGATATTCTCACATCCAAATCACAAAGCAATGTGATCTAGTATTATCATATGTGGATGTATATATGTATATGTACTGTATTATCAAAACATGCTCGCAAGATTCCAATATATGAGCCAATGTTATGATGGCTGAATCTGAGAAACATCCTGATAAATACACAGATTCAAACGGTGGCAATAAAAAATGTCACATTTCATATATACAAACCTCAAAAGCCTTGAACGATTTCAAGAATTTATGCCTAAGCATTCCACAGCCAACAAACAACTCACTGAGTAGGGCAGCTACTCTTCGTGATGTTAAACAGATCCTAAATACAAATGAACCAAATCAGCAGAGCAAAAATAGTTTAATACAGCTGTGGTCAACACACCTTCAGAGACAATCATTTAGAACATGTCACATTCAGTTAAAAGAGCAATTAATGTTAAATACATGTAGCTGCAGTATACAAGTCTGAGGTATGAGGTCGCTGAAGATTACTAATCATCTTCATATTAAAAAAAAAAATGCATGTTCTATGGCAACTCTTCTATTGCACGGAAGTGATGGTGATGGGTGCAACTATAAGCCAATGCTTTCTTATAGTGTAGCATGAGGGTCTGGACTTAAAACATTGGCAAGTTTATGCTCATACTCTCCCACAGGAGCTTCCAAAAGTAGCGGGATATCTCGTGAAAGAAAGTTTAATGAACACTAAGACTTTTGCTTAGGCACTATTGCAGTTTGCCTTCTGTTGTTATAGATAATAGCACACGTTTGTCTTCTCTTCATCACTGATTATTGCTCATATACACATATAAATTGAAATCTGAGTAAAATCAGTCCAACAACTGCAAGAGAAAATTGCAAGATAAAAAGCTCCTCACTCAATGACTAGTAACAAATAATTAAAGAACAGTTACTCAAAATAACATCTATTGTAAACAACAAACTTGCCCTGTGTAAAAAAAAACTGAGAATTCACCTTGTCATTTCTTGACAGTGGGGCAAAACTGGTACATACAACATTCGCAAACTGCTAATCTCCTTCTAAGAGACACACCTGTAATTACTTTTTCGAAAGGCCATAAAGCGCTCTGTAAATACAAGGAATGTCTTCCTATTTGCGAGTTAGCCTTCTTTAATAGTCTTCTTTCATTGTTTAACAGCTTGTTGCTATTATATTATTTTAAAAATGCACACATACTAACAACAGGGGTAAAGCTCTAGAAGAACAGTACAAGAAGGAGGCAAAACAGAGATAAACACAGTCACAATGATCAGGTCAAGGCAGTAAGTAAAACATGCCAACTGTCAACCAATAATGTTGTGACATGGCAGGCTTCGAAAATTCCCCAATATTTCTATTCATTTGGCTTAACTTAGCTAAGGCCTAAAGGGCAAGAGTTACACAATTTTCAGGCTATATGTCACAGCTCTCTAAAGTTGGCATTTTGGAAAAAAACTGAGCATGGATTGTGTTTATAAGAGAATAAAGGCTAAATAATTAAAGGCTCAATAGATGCAAATTTCCAAAAAGCCATATTGAGGGGTGTCGGTGCAAAGACCTTATCTCCCTTATAAAATCTATATAATGCCCGGTCTTTATGCAGGCATCTTTTGATGTACTCTTGGAGAAATATCAGATCTTTCAAATGGCAGTTACCTGTTACAATTTGTCTGGCAGCCAAAAAAATTAGGCTTAAACTGCCTTCTGGCTAAATCAAATCACTGGTATGACAATGATCCTTGATATGTGTATTTTCATTAGATGTAAAACATTTTGATCCAATGTTATTTGGCCCTGAAAGGGACAGGGGATCATCCCATACAAGGTAAAAATAATTAATCTAAGAAAATCGCAACCTAGGAACAATTTTACATTATATAATTCATCTAATAAATATGTCTTACAAAAATTCAAATTTATCCACAATAACTGATCTTTCGCCCAAAAAAAGTAATTATTTTTGTGTGTAGGAATTATTTAAACTCTTGATTTCCGCAAGAAACAAAACTTTGATACTGGATGGCCCTATCAACTTTCAGAGCGTGATATCTCAGTTCCTAGTTTAGCAACACAAGCCTCATTCTGATTGGCTGAAAGACACTGAGACTCAATTCACACTTTATCAATCAGCAACTACAAAAAATTTCTATACCTCAGTGACACCAGCCAGCATCTAGCCTGCATTTGCCAATGAACCACAAAAACATCAGCTTATTCTTGAGGTTAAGATTTCTTTGCAGTGGCAGGTCTTTCTCTGGGTTCCAGGCTAAAGCTGCCTCCTGTGTAATTGAGGGTGGGAAAATGCGGCGGGCTGACCCTCTTCGTGCATGCTCTAGGTAAGCTATTTTCAAGTCTATTCGCAACTGCTGAGTCAGGCACTGTTTGCACAACATACACACCAGAGACTGGCATGCATTGGAACAAGGCTTTTTACTGCAATAATCAGGGAACACTTGGATATCTTGAGACGATACCAGCATAGGTAGATCATAGGGTAGATCCTTCTTGCTTGATGTGGAGGTGAAGTGCGCTACCCCTACAAGGCCCAGTAAGTTGAATATGACATGTTCGTAAAGGCGAGCATTCATGGGGAAATGGTCAGAGGATAAATTTGGAGACATGTTTCCTTCCATCAAGAATACATTCAAGTTTTCATCTAGCACAAAGTCGAAGCGTATCATTTCAAAAAAGTTCCTCTTGGACGGATATCTGTGCAAAGATTTAATCAGGTCAGGTTCCTTGGTCAAGAGAACATCTCTGATGGCTGACCTGAGCTTGTCCCATATGGGTTTGGGGTCTTTACCAAAAGAGCTGAGGTATTCATTGAACGTATTTCTGAAAGAAAAACCTTGCTCCACAAATAGATACTCTAAGGATGGGACCTTCCACATGGGAAGGTAATCATCCCCTACCACATATTTATCTAGTACAGCAGGATTAAAGGGATAATACTCTTGTGGGCAGAACCTGAACAGTGCATCTCCATCAATGAAATACAACCGCAATGGGTCAATGGACGTAATGATGGTGTAAATGCCTATATCAAATTTTCTCCCGTCTATAAGAAAAGGCCTGGCAATGAATTCTTGAACAAAGCTCCCGTCCTTGGAAAGATCCACCTGGTCCACAGTCTTGACCTTTATTCCCCTGTGCTGGTTGCTCTTCTGTACCCAGGTAGTGTTTTTATGTCTCTCCGCATATTCCAGAAACTCTTTCTTTCTTGATGGTATTGCAAAAGCTTTGGGAATAAAATCGATGTTTGTCTGAGCTAGACTAACCTTATTGGTGATGTAACCCGATCCTGGGAAGTGGTTGACCTTCTGATAGGGCTTGAGATTTTTCATGACATCAGAGTATGTGATGAAAGGATAATCATGAATCCAGGCCACAAGCCAGTCTGAGAGATTCTCACCCACACTGAAGCCCATTCTCTCAAAGACTCGATACACGTGTTTGAGGTAACCATTAGGGCCGTTGTTCTTGGACTTGGCACTGCCTTGTATCCATACAATGGGAGATGGACTGGTGGCAAAGGTCTGATCACTTGCTTCTGCCTCCATAGCAGGAAGCTTAGCCAGCTCAATATGGTGCAATCTGATGGTCAGGGCAATATAGTGGCATATAAATGATAGGTAAAACCTTCAGGAAACTATGAATACTGAGACCCTTGTTACTTAAGAAAACATGTCACAACCATAACAGTCTGATAGAAGATATTTTCACTTGAAATGCAAATGGACTAAGAAAAAGGAGTATGACAAAATAATGCTCTACAAGAAACATTTATCCTCCAAATGATTATAGTAAAAACAAGTGGTAATCTTGAGTGCTTATCTTATAAATTGGTGCTCCAACGCTTCTGTCTTAAGATCAATATTTTTTTTAAAGCATTTCAGAAACTTTGCTATCTGTCACTGAATTAACTGGCGGGTTAGACCTACACAAATATTGAATTTCACAGTTTGTTCTGAATTTCTCATAATCAAATTTTACAGTCCACACTCCAGTAGTCGTGATCTGTTTTAATGATCTAGTTATGATTACCATTCACAGGACCTGCCATTGGTTACTTCTCAATTAACTTGAATATTTTCAGCTCTCAATTTTAATCATGATTTAGTCACTAATAAGTTTTCACAGCAACACTGAATGATCTACCATAGCTTTCAGTGAACACTGACTTCTTCATTTTAGACTCTCACAGTAAACAGTGACATAACTAAGATCAGCTGATTTAGTTAACAATAAGGAGCTAAAACTCAGCCTTTACATTTAACTCCTACAGGAATGTCATTCATTTTTCATTCCGTCATCCAAATTTTCTGGAGTTTTATGTGAATTCTTTCATTTAGCAGGCATAATTCTGTGCAAGTCAATAAATAAGAATTTAGAATAATCCACAAAAAGAACGGCCAGGGCAATCAGTTACGACAGACAGTAAGGATTGAACATTTTGTTTAATTATGATTTTTCTGTCCAAACAGCTTCTCAGCCTGATGTCAAAAACCCATTTCTGCTTGAAAGACCATGTTCTCTGGTCTCAGAGAATTTTCTGAACTATGGCATTCCCGCTCTTAACTTTATCAAGGTCAGATCAGCTCCAACAGTTAACACTGACCATTACTCTCAGGTTAATCTTGACTTACTCATGGTCAGCTCTCATGCGGTGAAGTTCGTAGACGTTCAACCCTGTCAGTACAATGCCCAGAAGGAGGATGACTGTCACCAAATAGATGAGGTTGCTGGTTCCACGTCGGTAATGTAAAGGTCTATCATGCTTGGAATACTCCTCAAACATCTTGTACTGGCCTCCTACCATGCTGATCTGATGATAACATAATATAAATCAATCTTTTTATTATTCAATAGAACTGAAACATAAAATTAAAGGGACTGGCCAAATATTGACAAATTAAATTTTGTGCTTTGTGTTTTGTTTTATCCATTCACAGTATTCATATTTTAAAATACATATAATACAAACGACTCAAAAGTGATTTCTCAATCTTGGATAGGTTCCCATATAACTCACACAGGTGTTAAACACACCAAGACTCCTAATGATATCATTCTCTATCACTGCCAAATTAAAATGTGTTTTGCCGACAGAACATACTTTGGAGTTAATTTCAAACACTTTGAAAGATTAACAAGACATATTTCCTTATAACTAGTTCAGTGGCAAAATGTCTCTGGCCACAGAGAAACAGATTATTTTGCGTTAACCTTTTCACATCACTTTAATCACAGCTCTTGCCTTCCTATAGAATGCTCTTACTCCACAGTGTCCATTCCCAGTGTAGTTTAGTCTCAGAAAATTTGTTGAACAAAATTTAACCAATCCACTGATGGGGGCAGTGCACAAGGGTTGGCAACAACACAAGCTATGAATCAGGTGTAAAGTGAGGCAATCCACAAGAGCCGGGCATTGCAGTGTAATGCAAAAGGATTAAGTTACAATCAGCAAGTAATGTGTATTACAAAGCTATTATTCCTATCCAGATAAGAATAGCAGTTTATCTGTGATCAGCTCATGAATTATTTCACCACATCAAGCAGTGATGAAGAGGAAACAGATATTGCAAAATAACATCCTGGATCCTGTACTACTATGAAACTATATAGCAGATTTCACTAGTTAGTAGTTACCAGTGACCCAACCTGACCTCAGAGTCCACTCTACCTGGTCAGTATTTCAAGTGCTCTTAGATGCTCAAATCCCACTTGCCCTGAGCAAAACTACAGTGATGATCTCTTCATACTTCACACCTGACAGATGAGCCTGGTCCAGTCCTTTTTCTTAAGCCACGAAGAACACTAAACACATGCTTGCCAGGTAGAGGGAAACCTCTGTAGGGATGACCCTTAACCCTTTACTCCTGGATATGGGTCATGAATTACAGTCATGTCAATGAAACCACTGGACCATATCGTACTTGGCTTTGTGACTTGCATTTAATTTAAATGCTCCTATCTGATTGTCACGCACAGAGGACATAAAAGGCTGCTTTCTGAATTTGCCTGATCCATTATTATAAAAACTAAAGCTCTTTCCTTGCCTAAGATGTATTGTGAGGTGATGGTGTGGTGTAAGGATTAAAAATCAGGTCAAGATTCAAGCAAATGAAATGTACTACAGTGAAATGCACTACCTTTAAACGACACCACCCAACATTGTTAAATAACCTTCACAATCTCTCCTCATCTGCGCACACTTTTAAAAAGTAGATCTATTTGCAATGTGTAACAATTTATCAACTGAATCAGCAGAGCTGCACATACCACACTGAATAGATTCATTATGTATTGAACCTATTTTTACTACAGGATTAAAAGGGTGATATGACACAGCAATTTTCATTTTTCTTGAGGCTCTGCCTTGCTCTACCTGCTTTGCTAGTGATGCCTCCTTGTTTTGTATTCTTTTAATTTGATTCTAATGTCCTGATTTAGTTGCTCTGACTTCTTCTAAAAGCGGCTTTCTAGTCAAATATTGTAATTTGCAGAAGAATTACGTTATTGATTTAGAGCCAATAAAGACACTAAAACTTGAACTGAAATTTTCTAATAACTCAGTATAAAGTACCTTCAAACTTTACAGGACACTAAATAGAAAGGCTTTCTTGCCACTACTCATGCCTACTTAATTAACCTATTTAAAGACATAAAAGTTCACACAGCACAGTTTCCCTTTCTTTTCCCTCAGTTGGCAGTGGAGTAAATTTTTCTTTATCAGACAATACAAACTTAATTTGCTAAATGCTCTTGAACAAAGATTTATAATGCTAAACTTCTTCCCCCCACTTTCTCTCCAACCTTACATTTGCATTGATTCTACCATGTCAATTCCCACAAAGGCCAGACACTGAAAACACTTTATATACTGCACAAAGTATTTGTACCTATTATACACGACATCAGGCCTAAGAATGCAAGCTCAAATGGCTGCCAAACTGGGAAAGTAAATTATGGCTGCATAATTCATCAGTTTACTTTCTGTTTCCCAACCAAGCGATTTTCTTGCCCTAAACAATCAACCAAACAGTTTATCCCCCATATGAAAAACAAAGACTAAGAATGAGGGCCTACATTCTGCATAAAACCTATTTCCAGCAAGGTGTTAGGTTCTCAGGGGGAAATTTACACAAAACTATTGACCCTGGACTGAGCAGCAAAGCAGGATCTCCAGTACTAGGTATTGATTATTCCATCTCCCAACAACAAAAGAGAAGGATCCAGTACAATACTCTATATTTTCTTTGCCACATAACTATGTTCTGTGAAAATTTTTCTGGACACCATTGTCCAAAAACTAGGATTCCATCCCTTTATTAAAGAGTGTCTACTGAAATAGCATGTAAATGTAATAAATGAAGTGCGTCAGAAATACAATAATACTAATAGAAGTGCCTTGGAAACCATACATACATAGCCCTGAAGCATTCGTTGCTTCAAAAAAACTGAGAGCAAAAAATAGGGGACACGAAGTCCCACAGATCCATAAATCTATCAAGGTGCTTGCAGTATGAAATAAAGACATTCATCAATGAACAATGTATAAAAATGAAGACATCTGTTACTTAAAACATATTTATGTTATTCTCCCCATCCATTAAGCAGAAACAATATCAAGAATCACATACCACATTAATCACAAACTACCTGAGACACTCCAAACTATTTTGTATTAACCACTTCACATTCACCGTACAATATTTATAGAACTGATCCAATCTCGCTACACGTTTCATTCTGGGACTTGCAAAGATCTCAGTGGATTGCATTGGTTTCATATTAATGACTTTCATAAAATGCATATTCAAGGGGACTATTTTGCAGTTCTTTATACCATTAATGATTAAGAAGGCACCTTTTTTACAACTATTAAACTATTAAGTTACAATGAATACTTCATATTATGTATACCTTCATGCACAGCCAAACTATATGTATTACTGAGGTGTACTTCTTATCGAGGTCTACCTAAATAATGAAATAATAAAATAATAATAAATCTGTATATATAAAATTCATTCTCAGTATCAAAAAATACATATTTATTTCACTTAATACTGATGACACACTGTCAGATACATGGCTGTGATTGTGACTAATAGTGCCTTATGGAAATAAAGTATCAATTTTCCTGCAGTCACAACCAAGGGTCTTGTGAAGAGGGGGGATTAGCTCTTCAAGTGGTGTTCTTCCAGTGGTAATGGTGATGTCTATTGCTGTTTTTGACATGGCGACCTGATCCTGTGATTATTGGAAGTGTCTAGAAAATTCTCGCACATATGGCAATTCCACTTCCATCTGCCATATTTACTATTTAAATGTATATGGTATACCACGTCAGAATGACATCGTGCTAAATCAAAATAATGTAATTTGTCACATATCTAATCTACACGATTCTATGCAGGACCTACATAAGATGTCACTTGCATATTGAGTCAATGTTTGTGTCACTTTACCCACATAATAATAGCCACTTCACAAACAGAATGTAAAAAATGTGTGTGCTAAAGTGTCTGTTATCTTATCAAAAAATACTGAGACCTGTCACTTTTCATCATTTTTGACCAATGACTGACACTGTTTACAAAGTGGGGCTTCATGGCCAATCCAGTCAACTGTGCGTTCATGCAACAGTGACCAGCTCCTTAGCTCTGTGTCTATACTGAAACTTGCTGGCTATGTTTATAAAAGGACACATGGACCAAAATACTTCTACACCCTCCCAACCTAAAAAGTAATCTTAGCAGTCTTATTACTGCAGCCTGACCTTAATATTTCAAGCAATTCAACTCCTTTTGCTTATCTCAGACGTGTAAAGTGGCTTAACCCTTTGCTTCAATAAAGCACAGTAGATTCTAAGAAATAGCCTCAGGACAGTTAATGACCCACATCATTGGGAAATCACATAATTGGGATGATTTGTCTGAAATGAAGCTTTCCAATTTAGTCTTTTCACATAACTGCTGGGTAACACAACAAGTGTTTTCTCCATGTCATATGAGTTGGGGAAGACATCCCCCTCTCACCCCATCATAAATTTGAGGGGGAATTTATAAATTCTTTGAGGAAGTCTAGGTATTTTTTTCAAGTCCTGCAAACTCTGGAGTGCAGGAAAGAAGGGGAGATCAGCATGTGTTAAATGTCTTCTCGGGAATATTTTGAAAATTAAAAGGCAAATTGTGCAGTCACACTACCTGGAGAAAACATTGCACAAGGTTCATTGAAATTTTAGCAAAATGGATCCACAACGCACTTTGAACATGCATGCTCATAAAAGACTGTTTATCACCTGATTTTCACCAAACAATGGTGGAAACAATGCTTTCTCTGCTTTCAGTTCGATATATCAGTTTGAATCACAATATCCTATGAATAATACATGCATGGGGTGAAAGTTGAAACAAGGTGTAAAAAGAACTCAGCTATTAACACACAGCAGCTATAATAAGTATGTAATCATGGCAGCAACATACAAGGACTGAAAGTGGTTAATACTGTAGTTGATTCTCATAATGCTACCCAGCCTGCATGGCGAGAATGTCCTGCCTTGTCAGCAGATTATTGTCATGTTACTGCCTTCCCATGTTGGTTGCCATTGACTGCTTTGATACCAGCCAGACCAGACCGTCTTTTTTGCTGGTTAGGTTGGGCAAGGTGTGATGAGCTAAACTGACACCTCAAGTGTAAATAGTAGTTACAGTGACTAAAACTGGCTCTTGCGCCAGAAGGGTTGATACTAGTTAGTAGCACTAGGCACCCTTAGTTCACCAGTATATGCCATCTTATTATTTTGTCTTGAAGACTGCCTCACCTCTCACTGTGAGGCAGCTGTATGAGTTTGGAACTAACGATTCCCATGTTGCCACCAACGCCCAAAAATTCAATGATCACTTTAAAGAGGTAACATATTATTGAAAATCTGATTCAAAGCTGGTTTCACATGGGTTAAAGGGCTCCATAAAGTCTACATGACATTGATTAATAAACTGTTGTTAAAGCTAGACTACCCTTGTTTTTTTCACCTTTGATTACATGTTTATGAGAGACGTCAAATGAGTATGGTCATGGGCTGACCAGTACACAACACAGAAACACAAGATGGTAAGGTACTGATTGGTGTATTCACAGTATAATTCCTACATAATAAACTGACAAATAAGTGACTATTTAGTGTAGATCCTGAATGTTTGTGATTAGCAACAAGAAAAAAAAAAGGTCCACGCTTCTTCAACGAATTTGTCTGTTTGTCTGCGCAGAAGATTCTTCGACTGTCCATGACAACTCAATGCCACTTTCTCGGCAATTAAAAATTGTGTAAAACAGTACCTAAATATAGTCTACAAACACACAAACAAAGCCAGTCTGCCTCCTTTTTTAAATAATTCAACACCATCCTTCCTACTCAACTCACTATGCTATATAATATTATTATGCACTAGACCTATCTCCCTGCACAGTTTTAAACTAGACTAAAAGGATCTGTGTAACTCTGAACATAAGGATGATAAGGATACCTCGATCAGGATCTAGCTGAAGATAAAGGGTCTAGTGTACTGACACATCCTGGTACAAAGATGTGGTGTAGACTCGAGTCTTAGTCTACATGACTGACAGTCGAAATATCATGGTTGTTGCAGTCAAGGTTCAGTGGACATCGGTGAAAATTTGTTTTCATTAGAGACCGGAAGCAGAGAGAAATGCTGTAAGGGAGACCACTGTAACAATCATAAAGTCTCCGGTTACGTCCCATCAGCTGGAGCACCCTCTCCCACCATCGTATTTTACACAAACTAAGTTTTGGATCGGGAAAAGATAATTTTGATCCCGAACAAAATTGCACCGAAGAAACTGCAGCATCAGAAATTTTGTGATAGATTGGAAACAAACACTTTTCAAGCAGCATACCAAAGGCTACCAAAATCAACCGCTAGGTAATAGCAGTATCTTTAAATATTAAACTGCCTGTTTAGTATTAGCCTATTACTATTTTACACAAAGGAAAACGTGTTGTTTGTGCCGCTGTCATACCGTGTACAGACAACGCCTTTATCACGCAAAATCTGATGACGATCACTGCTAATACGTAGTCACGAGTAGCTCTTATTACATGGCGTAAGCTAAATTTGTCACTGTGCGCCTGAGTTGCAAGACATTGTGGGCGGAGAGTATGCGAAATAAGGCAGGTCTTTGACAAAGTAGCTGGTATAATCACTCTACTTTTACAGATATCATTAAGTTCCTTTTCAATTACTTTTCTATCACAGTTTTCTGATTTATAACAGTCACACGTCATTATTCATGAAAAGAAGAAAGGCACATTAAAATACAGTATACAGCAAGTAGGTAGCCTACATCAGGCTGTTCTCAAGGAAGGCTATTCTTGTACAACCACCAGCTCGTTAACGCCGGGGGTAGGGAGTGTGAGGGGAGAATGTCTGGTAATCACCAAAGTGTTTATCGCATTCATCACTGGTGGGTGGGTGAAATCCATCCAGTGAATTTCTTAAGGTGATTTACCTGGGTGAAAAACACCCAGACAACTCCTGAATGGTTTTTTTCAGGTACAGATGGATGGATCTGGTCATGTGACTTCCTGTCAAAAGCGAGCACCTACTTTACAGCTTTAATAAGGTTACGATGAAGTTCATCTGTGGATGGATTTGACTTGTGATTGTGAACAACATTTACATTTGGAGAAAAAATTCTAAAAAAAAAAAAATACAGTACAAGTTTTTAACAGACAATCCTCAACAAAGTTACAGGAATACCCTTTGTTGAAGAATAGAAAAGTGTTTTAAAAATAATAATTAACTCCATGTATAAACATAGAAGGAAAACATTTAAATGCTGCTAGGGTAATTTTCACCCATGTTGGCGGTGAAGGTTAATTCACGGCGGTCAGGACAGCTCGCAGTGTACAGTCATTAAAGTCTATGCGAGGCAAAACTGAACGGTGCCTGCTGTATGCGGGCTCGTGCACCAGAGCACGAGAGTCAGCGTGACGTAGTCGCAGTCGGATCTTGTTGCTGGGCCCGCTGTGGTATTCTTCATCTGATTCGTGCTTTTGTTATTACATTTCTCGCTTTTGCTAATAGCTATGTGTATAGATCTTAATATCTTCACAAAACTGCGTTCAGGAGGTTGAACCGGCAGACTCGATTCCCGCCTCCCTTAAAGCAATACTGTTTCTTCTTAACTTACCAATTCTGTTTTCAGAATGATGTCTTGAAGTAATTTTGGTAATTGTAACAAAGGCACCGAAAATTTCAAGCACTGTAATTTAGCTTCCTGAGCAAGAAACTGAGAACAAGCAAGTACAATTGTTTGATTTACAGTCAGCTCCATTAACTTGCAAGTCATCGTTAACACCACAAAAGTTTAATATGAAAGGAGTGATGGTTAAGCAGTGACTTTCATATAGACACTACAATACTCTGTAATTTTAGAAAAAAATATTGTGATTATATGGGTTCTGAATAAGTGGTGAAGTTAACTATGGTTGCAGTGCGATGGAACTTGTCTTCGTCTCCAGAGGGCGCGCAGTTTATTCCATATTGATGTGTTTTATGGGACTTTCTTTAGGACGTGATTGTTTACTGTTGCATGCATTTTTTAATTTTTCTAAAAAATAAACCATAAAACCTGTTCACAAAATATTCACTTTCCCTAACCACACAGGGGCTGTTTGGTACCAAGGCCACATAATGTCCAAACACCAAAGTGAGGGAGAGAGTGTGTGTTTGAGAGAGAGAAAGAGAGAGACCAAGCAAGAGAGTGCAACATAAGATTGATGAAAATGGAAAAATAGGAATTTGTCTGGGACAAGCATGCAAAAATGCAATGATAAATGAGTTACTTGTTTTGTTTATTGTAAATCATAATAACAGGACATAAAACATTTACATGGATTGTAAAAATCAAAATAACAGTATGACATAAAAATGCTTTCTTAATGTACAATAACCACACTTACTTCCCATGTTTCTCTCTTCCATTTCATATTTCTCTCATTCTCTTTCACTCTTTCTTTCTCTCCCTCAACTTCATTTATTCATTCTTTCTTTCTTCCTTCACATCATATATTTTTTTTCATGAAGCTGACTGCTTCTGCCAAACAAATTTTCATTCCAATCAAACTTTAGCATGACTCAGTAATCAGTGCGAACACTGTGGTGGAACATCGTAATTGATGTGAACAGAGTTATGAAGACACCGTAACTTAATAGGACGAGCATTCCAAGCACTTGTAATGCAAAAAAACAAGGTGCACATCATCATCATGTGGAGTTTCTATGGAAAACTGCACATCAAAGTGCTCAATGGTGCATTTTTCTCCATTTTGGG
>JAWQUT010000086.1:1491709-1564568 GCA_033807755.1 Ellobium chinense | reverse complement strand
GGGGGGGGGGGGTATCTTAGAGCAACCCTTATTTGTGATGGCGCCAGTCTGTCTGATACCAGATTTCACCCATGTCTTTCTGATACCTTTCCGCATACACTGGACTCTTCCAAATTTTGTCTTGACACAAAAGTTATTTCATCTTACATCAAACTGTGTTATAAGTTCCTTGTCATTTTGTACCTCGACATGAAAACCTAGAAAATCCCATGTACCAACATGCGTAAAGATATCCAAGAGACATGGGTGAAACCTGGCGTCAGACAAATGATGCTACATAGCAGCTGTTTAAAGATCATCACCCTTAATGGAGAAAACTGCACCATTCAGGATTTTGATGCGGAATTTTCCATAATAACTCCAATGCATTTATGATGATTTGTGCCTCATTTTTTCTGCATTACAACCTCTAGAAAAGAGCCGTGTATCCCGTTAACTTTAAAGCTCTCCATGAATATGAATTGATGCTAGCATAAAATGTGGACTGGTGCAAAAATTTTTCACACACTGAACATGCATGCTTTACATATCCTCTTTTGGGGACCATAAACATAATTTGTTGCCTTAGAACAATACACTAGTTGTGTAACTCACATAAAATATACATGTCAAGGTTCTAAAACCCAGTTGCAAAATATTGTATCCCAGTGAGAAGTTTTACAGTCATTGGTTGAACTAGAATGTCCACAATTAATAACTGTTTTCTCGAACTGGTGATTAAGTTGCAGTAGGGGAGTGAAGTTTCAATGAAGTTTCACCTCAAAAAGGGTGTCATGGCTGAGATAGAGACTTTGTGCTGTTTGTTAATCTTGATACTGATCTATTTGTTGAACAGTATTATAGTTGTAGTTTATGTCTTAAAATGTTAAATTTAACATTATTTCAAGAATTTGTCAAAACAAGTTACTTCTGTTAGCATTACATAATCTTTACTATCTCTGCACCTATTTATCCCCTTCGTTTTTTTAAATTAGGCTTGATTAAGTACTGTCTGTGCTTCATAAGTGTGCCAAACTTCACACCTGTAGCTTATCTAGAAATACCAGTATATAAGGAGAGAAAAAGCATGCTCCCTAAACACTGCTTATGATCTTTGTTGACCATTTCCTCAAAATTACTTTCTCACACCACTCACCATCTATGGCACATAATCTTGGCCGTTAGTGGAGCTACAACATAGATTCTGGTATCAAATGAAAGTCCTTGGATAAGTTTTTTAAGTGATATGCATAACTCAAAACACCCTAAATGTGAATTACTTAGATTCAAGATCATAAGTCACACTTTTGTTTGACAGGGTACGTAGGCAGAAAACTGATGATGGGTATTAGCAATCAGCTATGATGAAATGGTCTACCTCTTAAGAAGACTATGATCTCAGATCTTCAGGAAATGCATAGCGTTACCACCACCAAGACAACAGAATTCAGCATGCATAATGAAAGAAGTCTAATTCTGCCACCTTCAGAAGGACATGGAAACCTGAATAAAGTCTTACATTAAAGCATGAAATGTCAGATAACACTCACTGATGTCTTCTCTTCAGGTTGTTGAACACTCAGCATGTCAGATAAAATTGGTGGGATGAGCTTGTTTAAAAGATACCCTGCAATGGGTTAAACAGTATTTAGGTGAGATTCTCAAAACAGAAACTTTAACTGTGCAAACTTTCAAACAGTTCCTGAAATAGGACCTATGAAAGCTGGCACTATAGCCTAGTTAAAACTTTGGTCATTTTGTTTGTAAACAATGCCAAACTTGACCTTGTTTTTACTGTCTCATATGGACAATCATGATTTTAACTTCAAAGTTTTTCTTTTGTCTATTTATAGTTCAAAGACATGGTTTATGATGAAATCACTGACAAAGAAAGTTTCAGTGCTTTTATGAACGATGGTTCTTTCACATTTCTGTACAAAGTCTCAGGCACTGGCATAGTCTCTTCTGTTTGCTGGTTAACAACAGGTTACAAACAAATCCAGACAAAATATCCTTGATACTGGCTATGAAAGTGGAAACAAGAATGGCCAGCATCCTCTCAGATGTCTCGGTGGTGGGTGTGATTGTGGAGTTTTAATTGTTACCCTCCCAAATCTTTTTGTGGTGGCTGTAGTGGATAAATCTTTCTGCTGTGGCTGTAGTGGATGGATGTGGTGACAGAGCTGACCTTCTCTGAAAAGTCTTGGTGGTGGGACAAAGTATGGAGGCTGTAACGTTCAACATTCCCACAGAAGTCATGGTAGGCAGTGCAGCCAAAGGGAAACAGTACAGCTAAACTTCTCTGATATTTCACTTTGATTGCTGTGGGTGTGAGCGTGTTCACAGCTGACAATCTCCATGTTTGTATGGTAGTTTAGGTAGGAAGAGGTGGTGATGGTGAGAGTTGACCCTCTCTAGAATGTAGTTGTGGAGGTGCAACATTCAGCGATGACTTTCTCTAAAGTATCTTCCTAATGGCTGTAAGGTGGAAGCATTGATTGATGACCTTCTCTAAAATGTTTTGTGATAGTGGTGGGGTGGAAGCAAAAATTGATGACCTCTAAAATGTCTTCATAATGGCTCTGGAGGTGGAAGCATTGACCAATGATTTTCTCTAAAATTTCTCAACAGCTGTGGGGTGGAAGCAGTGATCAATGACTTTCTCTAAAATGTCTTTGCTGTGGCGGTGGGAGTAGGAACGGAGGTCACTGTCGTCTCCTCAATGTTTAGATGGGACATGAAGCGAAGTCTGAGCTTGAGCGCTGGGCGCAGTTTACAGATGACCTTCTCAGCATCACTTTTGACCCCATCTCCGACAAACATATACTTGATGTGATAGCTGAAGGTCAAGGTTAAGGATGTTTTCAAAACAATACTCACATCACCTAATAGCCCAGTGTGACAGTTTAGTTACTAAACACCCTGTATAAGTGGAGTTCCTGTGAACTGTATGATTTTATCAACTGTTTACACACTGTTATGTCAGTCTGCGTACAACCGTTGTCAGTTTTACCAGATTAATGTAAGACAATCCTGTTAGTCCAATATTGCCAAGAATAGGTAGGAACATACAGAAAAAATTCTTTTTTTTTTTCCTCCTAGTGAACCACTCAAAACTAAGGAATGACGTAATTATTTTGAAAGATAGTGCTAGAATGCTAGTGGTCAGCATCTCTGAAATGACAGCTTCACTCTATGCTCCCCGTGAAGATGAGAACATTACAGTGATTTGGCTTGCTGATGCAACAATAGTGTGAAGTCATTTGAGTGGGAAATGCCCGGATACAAGGCTTATAAACATTATAATTATCATTAAGCCTTAGTCAAAATTAGTCTTCCTTCTTCTCCTATGACTGTCTCGCGTAGTGGAGACTTTAATAAAAATAAGATGCTAAAGGTCGGAAAGTGTCTCGATATTCCTGAAAACCTGACTATGTTATAACATCTGCATTCCTTTTGCTGTTTTGATTACAGACCTTCACAGGTCTGCCCACAGTTGAAAATGCAGAGATCAGCTGAAATTTCTCTAGTAATTATGACTTCATGTTAGGTCCAGTATACAGTGAGCTCTATGATTGTTGATAAGTATATCTGCGATGGCACAAATTTATTTATTCATTATCTATTTACTTATTCGTCATGTACTATTCATCTGACTATATAATTTACTCATTCTGTTGATTGGAAGTGCTACTAAAAGGTTTTTTATATTGTTAACTTTTCTTACATTGTTTAACCATTACCCTAATTTAAATTTTCATTCTTGAGTGATTGTGTTTAGTTATAATTTATCTTATTTATTGATTTATTCATTATGTTCACATACAGTCTGAGCTGATTTTAAAAAAAACATATGGAAAAAAATTTGCTGTATTCCTGCAAAATTCCAAATTCTCCTACCTCAATGTGTCCACACCTCAGAGTGATGTATTACTGCACTGAAAATTATTGAGTGCGCTGCAGCTGTGCTGAAGACCTATAATAATCTATTCACAGCTGTGGTTCAACTAGGTCATCATGTACCTTTTGATAACAGTCTCATAATTATATGTACATCTCTCTCTCTTGCAGTCTGACGTTTCATTATTTCAATACGTTAATATTAGTCCAAATATTCACAAATCTGCAGTGGATATTACTATGAATGAAACAATCAAATCATATTTACATGCCTTAACATTGCTCTTCTTCTAGTAGTTATTGTGCTTAAATGCATCATTGTATGTAAACAGATGTGTTAAGCTGAAAAAAAACCAACCCCAAACAAAATGCCACACACTTTTTTTGTGATGCCAGTCACTTTAAAAACTCCCCATGTCTGAGTCATTTGGCCTCATGATGCCAACACAGCTGTAGACACCACAACAGTCTCACAATAAACAAGAGTGACATCTTGCACAGGGACGCTAATTTAAACACTGGAGCAGGTCATTTGGATGCGAGAAAATCCATTTTCTATGAATTCTGAGATAGGAGGTGCACTGCTGCTGTTCCAAAAAGGACCCTCTACACTAAATGTGTGAGTCACACAGCAAATTTGAGTTCCAAGGTGTACTTGGGTTAGGTTGAGGATTAAGTTTAGGAAACACAGAGGCTCCCTAGATGTTGTCTAAGGACTCTGCCGTGGATGCTTTCTCTTCCCCAATCTATTCCAGCAACACTTTAGAAGAAACCCAAGATATTACTAAATGTCTTGCAGCCTGTCAAAATAAGGTTTAAGTCACTTTTTGACTATATCAGGTTCCTGATTAGATATGAAAGCTTAATACATGTACTGTTATTAGATGCAAAAAGGTTTGCATTATTCTGGCCTGAGATATATTATAATCATTTGAAATGGCAGAGGATCACACAAATCAAATGGGAAAAATTCTGGGATCACCGTGACTGAAAAATAATTTTTCCCTCTAGAGTTCATCTAATCTGTCTCACAAAAACTTGAATTTATCTAGTATTATTAATCATTCACCCAAAAAAGAATACTTTTGGGTACAGAAAGGAGTTTACTTTGATTTCTGCATATAACAAAAATTCCATGACGGACGCCCCAGTCATCTTCAGAGCAGGATATCTCATTTCTTAGTTTCATGACATAATTCTCACTTTGGCAGAACACAAATGGACAGGACACCTGTAGTGCTAATTTGTTCTATACAGCACAGAACATAAAAACCTTCCTGAGGAGTCATAACTAAATTTCGACACCTCGTTGCCATTATAAATGCAAGATAATGGATCCCATCTCAGTGGGTTGTCTTTTCTTTTCTATCCTCTGATGCATAGGGAACATATGGTGTCTGTTCACTGACGGTTGCATTTGATCAGAAAGGCAGATAAAAAACTAACAATGAGATACTATCAGGCTGTATATACTGCTTTGTTCTCTTAGCTTGGTGAGTCTGCTGTGTTTGTAACTTAGTTGCTCTATTGCACAAAGTATTTTATTACACTGTGTTTGCATCCTTGTTGTTTTTCTCTTTTCTATTGTTTGTTGCTTTGGTGTATGTCTTGCAGCCAGCCAAAACAAGCTGAAATAATATGCTAAAAATGAGTGGGGCCATCCAATATAGAATTTGTGTTTGTGGTTTAATTGTGGATAAGTTTTAGGTTTTGGGAGACATGTTAAATGACTTACACAGAATAAAATTAATGTTCAATCATGATTTCCTCCTAATTTTGTTTTTGTCACAGTATAACATGACCCCCTTTCACTTCAAACAACTACATCTAGGACCAGAAAAAATGTAGGTTACAATTTGCTCACGTTATGAAACACACATACTAGTAATTTGAGTTAGCCAAAAAGCGACCTAATCCTCATACTGACTGGCTGCAAATTGCTGTTTGCTACGTTGTTATTATGTGTTTTATTGTGACTGCGAACAATCCAGCAAGGATACAGATAGTCACAGATGGCATCCATATGGTATAGATGCTCACTGGCTTTGTCCACATTGAGCAGGATTTCATACAGTTCCACTGTCAACTGAAATAAGGAAAAAAAAAAGTTCGAAGTGCTCATCACACTTAATAGAAAATACTGTCAAATCCATTACACAAAAGCTGGCTTTCAATGATCACCCAGTTTATATAGTTAAATCAAAGATAATATAATTTTTCCTCTGTAATTATTATGGACTATTATAGCAATTATCCAGAATGGCAATTACTGGTAGAATGAACATCATTTAATCCCAATAGTAAACAAAAATCCTCATCCCATACAAACACATTGCTTCTCTACATAAAATTTCATCTTGAGAGAGAGAGAGAGAGAGAGAGAGAGAGAGAGAGAGAGAGAGAGAGAGAGAAAGAGAGAGAGAGAGAGATTCTAAATAAACTTAATAAACTTTCATCACACAAACTCCAACACACATGCCTGCATTTTGTTGTTTTGTGTTTTGATTGCTACTGAAACAAACTGCTTAATGCACATGCTATATAATACAGGGCTGAGCAACATAGGAGTACCAACAACAATCCTCTGGTTATAAGATCTTTTTTGATTAGTACTGAGGGATTTGTTATAACAGGGATTGGACGGTATGTCACTGCTGCATCTGTTGCCAGCTAGCAATGTGTCTAAAGCACTACATGCAGCAAACTGATAACCACAAAACACTATGGCTAAAACTTCTAAATGCCTATTTTCATTACATATACAGCTCCAGGGCAGAATATATTGCCAGAGTGAGACAACACTCTCATAAGCCTTAAGTAATTCTGCATGTGGTGTGTAGGACTGTTACTGCATTACATAGATGATTTTATGTTAAAAAAAGAACAGGAAAGAATATCAATATATTCTTTTACTTTATAGCATGACTACATGATGAGCTTATAATAACCTATCTGACAAGTGTTACTTCCACAGGCCCAACAACATCATACTCAAGATGTACCATACCTCCAGCAAACATCTGGTTCTCTCCATATGGAATCTCTGCAGGAACGGTCCCACCAGGTGACAAAGGAAGATGAACTGGTTCTCATGTTTAATCTTGGGTTTCAGCTTCTCCTTCACAAACCTGTGGGTAAATATAGAGGTAATATAGCAATGTAAATTGCTCGGTAAATGTAGGAACAGAATGCCATACTTGAAGCTATATTTCTGCCAGCCAAAGAAAAGTTACTGCAACACATTTTTGTTTCCCAGTGTAGCTTCATTTTGTTAGATATATGAACAGTATGATGGTACAGCCTCTTAAACTTGCCTTGGATCAGAGGACTGAAAGCCCTGCTTCATTCATAAATAAATCTCCATCAGCCAGCAGAAGCCCATTTATAAAATTGTAACACCCAGTTAGGCACTCATTTGTTCACCACACCTCCCAGATATCTTTCATCTTAGGAAGTATGCCACTTATACAGCTGTCTGCCTATAACCTTGCTTTAATAAAAATTCTGGCCTACTAGTGACTGTTTAATTTCCCTCCCTGTACTCACTGTGGCAAATGTGATAGCTGACCAATGCCTGCATGATGCCACACAGCATGGCACAGTTCTAACACCGTAGAGCACTGGTGCTCTGCATTCTGGAGATGTGACAGGCTAACATTCAGGATCTTGAAGGGGATGTGATGTGCTGCAGGTGTCTCTAACATGGGTGAAGTAATAGCTCTGATGATGCGATCATTCAGGACACTCCAGTAAGATTCCTGTGGAATGAACACACAGAATAAAGAATATGGCTGTGTCTCATATAATGGTATTTAGATATTGTTGAGCGGGCAACATGTGTGCAATGCACGCATTCCAAAAAAAGCTTAGATCCTCTTCACCCATAATAAGAAGTGTAAAAGAATGGCTCAATGTAATCACAGCATGAATGAGAAATATATGAAATCTACATCATGTGAATTTACATATGTCCTCTTAATTGACTATGTGACTCATCACGTCTAATATCAAGGTGCGAACTGAAACTTGTTTAACTCAATGATTCCCCAAGCCGAATTTTCCGGCTCAAGCCAAAACCTGTTTTGGACCCCAAGCCGGAAAATCCGGCTCACTATTTAACAATATAATCTTTAAAAGAACGAAAAGCCGAAGATCTGAAAACTTCTGCGGATGTGTGAGTATATTATTGACAACTTCTTTCCACGAGATTCGATCTTAAAAAAATTATTAATGCTTTTTTGTAAGGTGCATGCTGAATTTACTGTGATTCCGTAAACAGCATGGGTCCATTGGTGAAAATCCTATGGGGAGTCAAAGAGATAAACATTTTAGCCACTCGGAATTATTCGAATTTAAGAGAATTCTGCAGTCCTCAACATTTTCACCATCTTTATCACACTGACAAACATGTATCTACATCAGTGAGATTCAAACATCATTACCATGAAATCATGACGACTGCACTATAGTTCTAAGTGTTATGATCCAGAGTTTTGTTGTAAACCAAGAGTCAACCACAGAAGGTACTGTAACATGAAACAGTCATCGTAAGTGTGAAGATGATTAAATGGCTGAGGAATGGTAAACTTACAGGAAGGGCTGTGAGAATAAGGCCCACAGCATTGTACCATGACATCATGTCTTTCTGGGGAGGCAGCTGAGAAGACCTGGCAAACATAAAAGTTCAAGTCTTGTTTGCACTTATTCATAGCTTCAATGTTCTAATGGGTGCCAGTGATTAGAAGACCTCTAACACGACATCTCAAATTTAGTGATGCTACACATTAATATTCTTGAGCATGACACATTACTGATAATGTTCACATGCAACACTTACTCTTCCAGATGTAAATAGAAGTAGGAGGATGAAACACTGTAGATGCATGCAAATGATTAGTTAATACTCCTGTTACTTTCATTATAAATTCTTATCCAGACTAGAAGATAGATATGCAGTCAACTTTACTTACGGTCTAAGTGAGACATCTATAAGAGCTTCTCCGACAGCCTGGGCTGATACGGGCAGAGCCATCAGTTCAACACAAATGGAATGTAAGGCATGGGCTGCTGCATTAGGAAACTCATTGAACCTCCAGTCTGCTGATGGATATGGAGGGGGAAGCTCTCCAAGGATGGCTTTACAGTTAAGGACATACATATGTGACAAACAACTATATTCACGAACTATATGGGTAGCAATGAACTGATATTCGTACTAAAAAGCTTCTACACCCACTGATGTTTCCTATGCACTTCTTCAAGTAAGTAGGAATAGACATGAAATATCTATAGTGAAGATCTAGCCAGCAAAGTGAAAATCTGCTGAAGACAACTGACAGGTAGCAGGAAATTTATCTCTCTATAGAAATGAAACTTTGCTGTAAATACTAGGAGATGTGATGTTACCATAAATCTACCACAACCTACTGTACCAGAGCAATGTTCAACAACTGATCAATGTAATTTATAGACAACTGTACTGACACTGCACATTCATAATGACATGATTCAGACTCAAAGAAAAAGTCAGTTAATCTGTCATGTAATTCTACAGTTTAAGACATTCAATAACATGTCAGAAAAAACTTCAGTGTCAGTTCTTTATGGGTTTCCACAGAAGTGTATGGGCTTATCTCATTTTGTTCTGAAACAGAAAGTTTTTTCTGTAATCTATAAAAATAATCAAGCTATTTTGTTACCACAAGGACACTATATGAATCTGAATGCTTCACATTAGCAGGAACCTGGGTTAATAATGGACAAACCCAATTAACTGATGACAAAAAAGGATACTGCTTCTAAGCCTGCTGATGAGTTTAATGTAGTAATCATGGTCAGGTGTCCAGGCTGACTCCTCCTGGGACCGTTTCTGCTCCTCCTGCGACCGCTTCAAATACTGCAAATAGTCATCAGACAGGCACCAGTTCTCTGGGCGAATATCACTGAATGCACCTGTAGAAAGATAAGTGTTATGTGTAACTTGCCTATCTGAATAAACACAGTCATATGATCATGCCTGATAAGACAAGATAAGTCTCACATATGGAGAGCAAGGGTATAAAAAGTTTTAGAACAATTAGACATAACACTCAAACTGAGAATGCTGCTACCATGTAAAGGAGGCTCAACTAAGAAAATATATGGATGATGATAATTATCTATAATTATTTACAAATACAGCATCTAGAAATGGTTAACAACCAACCAGGTTGTGCCTATCCAAAGAGAACTAGTCATCAGGCCCTTACTGAAGAAGCCCTAACTGAATCTTAAATCAGCACCTTTGAACTTGATCATCTCTCTAACAGCACTTACTGTTCCTCAAAACTCACCAAAGTCACAAAACTCAACACTGAAACACTGCTGTCAGTTGCCCTAACAAGGAAGAAACTTCTTTATAGATTAAAGTGTCACTCACCAATGATAGCGCTGACTAGCTTGCGTTTCATATTGGCCTTGTCTGCCAAGCGTTTCTCGTAGTAGAAGAGGGTGTTGTACAAGTATGTGATGGGGTGGTCTGGAATGGGTAAGAACATTGGGTATTCATGAATTTTCATTACTTTCTTTTGTGAAGGCAGGAAGGAGGAATGAACAGGAAGAACAAGGGAAAGAAAGAGTGAAGAGAACCATGAAAAACAGGATGATAGACAGAAAGGCAGCTTAGGCTTTGCTAGAACCAGAGTCATGTTGGATAAAAACATTAAAAAAAACTTGGCTCTCTTATCTAATAAGCCAAGCAAATTTATTATCCACTAAAACTTTGAAGTCTGATTGTTATTTATTCTTGTCTCATGTCATCATACGTATGAATAAAATTAGGTAACATTATACAGATGTAGGTCTTCTGTATAAGGCACCAACCATGAAACTTGTACAATCCTCCAATCTGGTCCAATATGATTTCCAAGGATTTTTGCATCTGTACGACTTCCAGGAATCGATGAATGGTCAAGTCCAGGACCTGAGAATAAAAACAAGTAATATCAAAAATTTCTGCAATAAGGGAAATTAAATTTCTGAAGTCATACATGACACACCCACATCCTCAAGGCAGAAATGAAAGAAAAGTCAGAAGAGTACTGTTAATCAAGACTTAAGTGTCCTCTGGGTTCACAAGTGTGTAAAGACATTAAAAGCTACAACACTTGGTGGGGGGACCCTCTTCCTTTAATGTTTATCATCCTTGTAGCTCTATCAGAAGAGTAAGAGTACCTTCCTGCTACACAGACAAGAGCTTAAAAATATAGTGTGGAGAGACAGAAAGAAAGACTTGAAAGTAACAGTCTCATAAACACTTGTGATCATAACTTAGATAACCATAAGTAGGAATGAGGTAGATGAAGGGATTTGAAGAAAAAAAAATCTAAGTGCATGTATTAGAAAGAACTCTAAAATTTACACATGAGGAAGGATGGAATTAGACATAATGGAATCTAAAGCAGAAAGTGGAAAGAACTTACTGGGATGAACCTGAGACAAACGTTGCCAAAGTAAACAGGCAGGTACTGGTGCTGGATGGGGTTATTCAAGTCCTGGGAACCTTCATAGTAGAACTTTTCAGGATATTTCTGTAGACAATCAACGAGAAGTGAAGTATTCAGTATAATCTGAACCAGAGTATAGACAAAATCTGTAATATTTCATGAAAGAAATGTTTTTAGATTCCATAAGCTAGATGGATGCAAATAATGAACGTGGTTATTTCTTTTCTGTTCAGGAAATATTACTACCAAAATTCTCACTTCTTCTTCAGTGAATAGAATACTCTGCTTTATCACAATCTGAATACTGCAATCTTTCTTTATCTATACTTAAGAAATATGATATGTAGATGTAAATCACAAACAGGTCGCACAATTAATCAAAGCAACCAGCCCTGATAAATACAAACTTTAAAACAAAGATTCTCAATGGGATCTCGATCACAGATACTGAGACTGCATTCCTAAAGGAATGTAGGTAAAAGGATCTAGTGCAACAACTGACCTTGTGAAATGCCATGTGTATGTCATGCCAGTTTGATTGAGCCCAGTGTTCAGATGTGTTCTGAAAAAAAAATGGTCTATGAATAATATATAATTTTATACTGTATATTATTACACATTTGTGATAAATTCTGAAACATCAGCCACATCAAAATTATAAACCATGATTAAGTCTTGAATTAGAAACATTAAGCTTTCATGGTGAAACATTCGGCGAATTCATTTCAAGTAAACGTTTCCAGCTCACACAATGTCCATTGTATACAAGTATTCAACTTACAAAGATTTAACAGTTGCTTAACTCAGTCAAAAATGAGCTATGCAGGAAATGCAAATGAATTACTAATAACCACCACAAATACTCTTCCAACTATTTCCATTTTTCATCTCCTAGCTCATGAAAGTTAAAGAGGCTTCACTTCTCCTCTTTCCACCTAATAATCTCCTTCATTCATTCATTCATTCATTCACATACAACATTCATATCTATTCAAAGAATTGGGAAAGGCAGGATGGAAGATCACTAGCCATTTTATTCTCACCTCCCTCACAAAATCATGAATGCGAGTCTTGAAGTCTGACTTGGCTGTCAACAGGAATTGAATCACCACGAACTGGACCTGAGCATCTTTGCCCTCCATACACCTCAATGCCTGTGTGAGAAATTTCAAATCAGTAAATCTGAGGCTTGTGGCTTCTTTGTAGACAGATACTACATAGTTGTATCATAAATGTAATCAACACAAGTGCTGTGAAATCATACTTCGGAAGTAATATAGACATTTAATTACTAAACGTTGGCAGAATGACAGTTTATGTTGTTATATTCAGTTTGGAAATCCGTATGACTTTTTTTCCATGATCATTCAATAACTGTGAGCATGAACTGTTGAACGCCTTCTGTGAGAAGTCATCTTGTAAAAATAAATTTAGACTAATGATATGAATTGTGATTTCTGTTAACATGTGATTAAAAGGCTGATTACAAAGCTTTGAATAGATGAACCTTCTTCCACAACAGCACAACTGCCCTCATGAGGCAGATTGATGTGCTCTTGTTTTCATCCACTGAAGAGAAAACAGGAAATATGGCAGGTAAGTATAGGGCATGTGTAATGCTCTCCCCTATTCTAGACTGGAGTAGTGCTGTAGTTTCCATTCACTGTAAAATACCTAGGTGGGGGGAGGGGGGTAGTTTCTCCCAACCTCTCAACTCATTCTTTTTCCAAGACCACATTCTAAGATGACAAGGGGAAAGCGATGTTCACTCCTCTGGTGACCAGTCTACCACGCTAACCGTGTGATCTAAAAATCTCTATAGCTTACCACGTCCTCTTATACATCAGGCACAATAAAGTTATTGAAAGTATATCATGTAACTTTACAAACAAACATAAACTTACCAGACACAATACCAATCTGTCTATAGTGATGATGTTGTACTTCCACATCATGTCTGTCAACGCATCTATGCACTGAAAATTAGAAGAAAATCCTTGTCAGCTCTACATCTAACATGTATTGGATGTTTCTGTCTATTATAAATCCTTGTATGGAAATACTAGAATTTTTAATTCTGTGAGGTTAAAAGTGTGACTAAACAAATACAAAGCAGATCAGACTGCAAATCCCTCTTCAAACTCCAATCCCACTCCCCTCTGACACAAAAAGACTAGATTATCTAAATATACAGGATGAATTGCAAACAATTTTTAACTTTCTGCCTGCTAAGACACATCTTCCCATTGAAAATTAGCTATAATGGGTTCATTTGTGATGAACTTATGACCTCACAATGTCTGAGTTTTAGTAAAATAAAGTGTTTCATAGGGCAAGGTGGCCCTATTTGGAGTCATAATATCTAATTTGCATGACAACAACTTTTGACTACAATTTCCTCAAACATACAAAAGACAATACTAGATGACACTCTGGACTGACCTTGGAAGAATTTTGCATGGCTTGACTAGAAGCAATCTCATAGACCAGGTAATCAGCGAATGTTCTGAGGTGAGAGGTCAGTGCACGTGGACCAAGGCGGTCAAGGACTCTGAGGAATGACAGATGCATCATAAAAAAACCAGTAAAACTGGCCGGACAAAGTATATAACAATCACATTATGAAAAATTTGCAGGGACATCTTAATATAATTAACAATACTTTAATACTTGATTCTATTTTCTTGCTTCCATCCTCTTTAATGTTTTGCTTCTGAATTTCGCTGTACAGGAAATGATGAAAGTAAAGATCAGATCAAATCAAATTCCCTTCATGATTTTACTGCATTTTATGAAACAAAATACTGTGCTATGTCCAGCTTGATGGATTTGTCCTTGGATATACTGCAGATAAAAGGTTATAAAAAAAACAAGGGAGCCAACAATCATAGCTACTGCAAAATGGTTGAGAATGCTTTCCTAACGGAAGAGGGAGAGAGAAATTGCACTTACTTGAAAGCTGTGGATGGCACTCTATTCTCATCTTGGATGTTCTTCCAAATTATGCTGCAAAAGTGTAATGAGAAGACTTAATATTTAATTATCTCTCTATATATTTTCTTCTCTTTGCTGTTGATTTTAAGATGTTAAACTAATAAAAGTTAATGACTGGAAACATTACTTCTGCTACTCTGTTGATAATGATGTTAATGAGGGAAATATACCTGTGGTCAATTTGCATTTTCATGGGAGCATGAGCAATGAGTGACAAAATGGATTTCAATTAGCCGTGTCATGAGTAGCAGTTATCTTCTACAATGTAAAATTCATAGTATTTTCCTTCTCCAATGTGTCATCTAATTTAAAAGCATACTTCACCACTGAAAAAATCATGATGAGGAACAGTCCTAAATCTATAACACACATAATGCTATCCATAATTCTTTTGTAATCACAAATTCCATTCGGTGGATTTTTGTTAAGTCAGTGGACAAAGGTCTCAGAGACTTTTATAAGGCCTAAAACCTCTTGGAAACTTACCACAAAAACAGTGGAGGGTTGCTTGGAATAGAGAAATGTGCAATGATGCCACTCTCATTTCCACCCATACCTGGAACAACAAAAGGACAGAAGTGGCTACAACAATGTGATTATGACATGCTGCATGTATCTAAACATCTATAAGCTCAAAAACCTTCAAGTACAGTGGAACTTTGATATTAAGGATGCCCTTGGCGCGTATATTTGTTATTGAGGTACATTTAATATTGAAGTCGTCCTCATTAATGACATGATAGAATAATAATAAATCCATGCATTCATACTTAATACCAACGTACACTTATTAAATGAATATTTAAAATCTTGATTCCACTGTACATGTAATTAAATTTGTAAGAAGATGCCCCACAAATTCCCTGCTTACGAAAGTTCATAATTAACCAACTTGTTGGATAGTGTGAAAGGAAAGTTCAATGGCGAAGGTGCCCAAACATCAATGGATCCAGTCTTAATGCTTAACTAGTTGTAAACTTATGAAGATTTGCTTCATCTTCTGCTTAGTTTATGTTTTGCTTTCACTTAACAAAAAACTGAGATAGTCACTCACTTCTCCACTTCTTGTACTCAGTTTCTACCGAGTTCCTGAGTTGCACCTTGTTGTCCTTGTTACTCACATTGTTCTTCTGGAAGTATTCAGCTAAACTCTGTAAGGAAAAACATAGGGAAGCTGTGTCAAACAAATGGATGACATAGAGCAGATTCCACGCTATTTACACTCAACAGTCAGGCCAGAAATGGAAATCTCTTATACAAAGAAAAAAAATAGACAGAAATGGACAAAAATGAAATTTCAATTACTTGATGTAAAATTGTAAAATCACATGATACATATTCAGAGGAGTTTGTTAATGTTCCAAATATAACATGGTTCTTCTAGGAAGCAAATTTTACATGGGAGTTACACAAAAAATCAGTGGAATGTGATGAAAAGTTCCGAAAGTAACTTCTGGGGGTTCCCTAGATAATGTCTGACGGGGTACTAGACGCACGACTGAATTTACACAATTACAATAAAAATGACTCAAGATTTGGCAAAGCCTCATTTTCTCGCTATAAATCATAAGAATTCTCAAGAAAGCTTAGAAGCAATCCAATCCTTTCAGACAAAATATCTCACAATTTCAAACATCTTCAAAAACATTGCATTCTCTCAGTAGACTGAGTTCGTGAAGTCTTACAATACATGAAATATAGAGATTAATATCCTATCCTCTGGCTTACCTGAGGGAAACACTGCAGAGTATTTGTGGACCAGCTGATAGGGGTTTTCTGCATGATGACATTAAGAATATCCTCACACCACACACTTGACATATTGTCCACAGCTGATAAATGAAAGGAAAATCAAGTTCTCTCATAAACATAAGTCAGATTGTTCTTTACATTAAATTAAATACAGACAGCAGTGCGCTCACAACAGCTTTGTATCACCTGCAAGACAAACAAAGAGCAATAGAGATATAGACAAATTAAAGTTGTAAACAAATACAATGAATTCTCACTTTAGTTTCCATGATGAACCTGTAGCGTATAATATTAACAATGTCATGTTACAGAGGTGATCTGTTTGGACCAAATTAAGCAAAATTCCCTTTTTGGTACCTTTGTTTAGACTTTAAGAGTTTTAAAACTCAACCTAGGTTATCCTCTCACAGCTTTTATAATTTCTGAGATAGCCAAGCATGAACATTGGTCAATCAGTAAAGTGGGACGCAATGCAAAAATTACTTTTGTGCTTCCTGTCCAGTTGTGTGTCTTTTTCTATAAGACAGCAGAACCATCCAGGTAAGAGGAACCAATATTAAAGTGTGGGGGAGGCAATGCTCAAATTAGAATGAAGAATCCCATGTCCAAAAAAAAAATTCTCCTTCAACAGTTTCCCTGCTGGCCCTGTGATAGTCTGAGAAAAATAATGGCACAGGAGTTGGGAATAGGGAGGCCAATACTTGTGGTTGGCCTATCCACTGTCTGAAGCAAGAAATCAAGAAAGGACATCACAAATCAGACGAGACTTGACAGTTGCCTGACTTTTATAAATTTAATAAATTAAGCACTACGGATGTCGCATTCTTCTCGAATTTGAGGGACCCTTGTTTATTCTGAATATAAGGTTATTAATTATGCTCAGTTCCACTACATTCTATTGAGCTAACAGCTTGTGGCTGCCAACCCTTTTTTTTTCCCCCCTCCACTTCCCACAACATTCTTGGCAATCTTCCTGTGCAACTACTACAGGATGAAAGCACTAGAAGACTGACAATAAAGAGACAAACTTCAAAACATTACACAGGTTTCATCAGTGTGAAATGAAGATCTATTAGGCTAGTACTGAAACAATATCTATTCATCTACCTGCTCCTCTACCACCTTCATTTCCATCCACATGGCCAAATTAACACATCTGAATCATTACGTTTAAAAAACAAAGATGTTTAGAATAGCACAAGCAAAACATGAAAAGGGAGACAAGATGCAGAGAGTTGGAATGCAAAACAAAGACAGTCCTCATTCCAATAATAAGGCATAAATGAGCAAATGAAACCAATTTCGCATGTATTGATGCAAAAAATAAAGCTAACAACAGTGTTGAGATAAAAAATCTGCAGTTTCTTGATTAGATTTTTCCATAGAGAAGCACAGAAACCTCCCTGTAAAATTTTGGAAGCAGACAGCCAATGTGAAAAACCTGGGAGTACAAGAAGGTTAAACAGATCTGTTTTAAAGTGAGAAAGAGCAAAGTGCAAGTTACAGTATAATTATCACTGTACAATTCAGCGCTGGTTCTGCTGTAAGAACAGTAAGTATTCCATGAGCAGTCACTACAAAAATGGCAAGGTTGATTAATAAACTCAGTTGTTCAGATGTTCAAGCACAACTGTTGTAGAATTGAGAAAAGCAGCAAGCCATGGTTAGAAGAAAATAAACAAAAACATTAAAATTTATATAAAATTGAACTCATAACACGTTTAAACATCTTTGAAATAAGTGTAATATTCACTTAAGAACAATAGTTGCTGATGTGAATTGCATCAATGGTAGCAAAATAAAAGGCATAAATCAGTCATATCATGTGGCAGAAGGAATACACAGTGCTTATAACATCATTCAAGAGGGGAGAGAGAAGAATAACAACAGAAAACAGAAAACAGAATCCAAATACTGAAGTGTACAATGTGGAGTGCAGCTAAGTGTTGTAGGAATGTTAGCAATTCATGGCTCTTTGATAACAGCGGCAATACTCTGCAGTCGGGTGAAGAGAAATGGATGACAATTGCCAAAGGAAATTCGACATCTTGTCTACTGATATCCATTCCTTCCTCAGCGTATAGTTCCTTTCTTCAGCTACAACCATAACTCCTTGTTTCTTTCCTCAGCCATATCCATTACTTGTTGCTCATTTCATCTGCCACATCCATGACTTGTTGTTCCTTTCCTCAGCACTATCCATTACTTATCTGTCACTTGGAACAACATCATCGCACTCCAAAAAGCTCAACACATGCTCTGTCGCCTGGTCCAGAACAGTCATTGTTCTGTTGTTTTATCCATCGACCACAGCAATTCATGGAAGGTCACCAGGCTCCGCAGTTTTAACAGCGGGTTGAAGGCCTGGTCTGCAGTGTCTCTGGTACTGTAAGGAACATACATAAGTCCAAGACACTGAAGGTACAGGTCACTATTGTGATCTGATCTAAGCTTTATGTTTTACCTTGCACAGTGGATGCAAACCCCGATAATTGTGAGATACTTCACTGGTGATGTGACATTAGGACACCAGCAGGTACTTCTGTCTTGGAAGTTATTCTCATGAGCTCCAGCTCCATTGGGTCATGATTCCCACTGTTCATCATCAGTTCTGTATTTCTGCTGCCAGGATTTGAATTTATAACCACCTCTGATGAATCTGTTGTCTGTCATGCACAATTTGCGTTGTTGCTCATTTGACAAATCTGTAAGACTTCACCTATGATGAAATACTGTGCCGAATCTATTCAAGCTCCCTAATGCTGATCAGTATTGTGTTAAAAAGAAAGTTTTAGTGTAGCTGTATGACTCCTGTGACTATACAGATAAAGCTGATTACACCGCAGACAATTTCCATTGAAGTGGAGTGTGAATATATGACATTAGATTGCCACTGGGTGGCGAGTGATGTAATTATTAGTCATACAACAAAATATAAGAATAAAATTACAGTCTGCGAAGCATTTTGGTCAGTGTGCACATAAACCATGAGAAAAAGACAACACTGTGTAACTGAACTGGCATCAATGTGGTCTGAAAAGTAAACCAATTCTTAGTTATAAAGAATTTAGTTAATTCAGTAGCAAGGAAGGAAAGAAGTGGAAGGACCTACATATATGAAGTGCAACATATCAGAAATGTGGACAACTATTTGGAGTTTATTTCATATTTGTCTTTATCATGAAAATTCTTCTCAGCTGTAAATTCTTCTCATCTGTCTTTTTTTGTTTTGTGCTTTATATATGAAGATGTTTTATTCCCGAGTGTGGGAGCTGTGAGTCAAATTTAGGATGTGACTGCCTTAAAGAGGTGCAAATGGCAGTTGAAAATCTCTTAATATGTGTGAAAGTGGAGGATTAAAATCTAGCAAAATGCCTATAACAAAAGATTTACAATCACTTAAAATATATGAGTCAGTGAAGTCTCAAGTTATGAAGAAGTAAAGATTGAAATCTCAAGTGTGTGAAACTGATGTATTTAAGCAAAGGTTTAAAATCTCTTAAAATCAGTGTGTGTAAGTGAAGATTAAACATCTCTCAAATGTGTGAAAGTAAAAGTATAAAAATCTCTTTAAACATTTGTTAGCAAGGTTGCAAAATCTTGTGGTGACCATGCTCGTGTGTCCTCTCAAATTCTGTGAACAAAGAATCCATTCTCCCAGATAATCAAGCCAAGCTGGCAAGCACACAGAGAAAATAAAACAAAGTAGATCACTCTGATACAGACCTTGCCCATCTTTCTGTAACCTCAACCTTGTTGGTTCAGAAAATCCTGAAGGACCGGAATTAAACATACATTCTTTAAGCTTTAGCAAATATATCCCTTTTATTGTGTAGTTTTGTCAATGTCTGAAATCAACAGCATATTCTGGAATTTTGTTGACGGGGAATGTGATCAGCAAATTGGAACATAGTGCACAACATACAGTCTTTAATGCCTTTGGAACATAGTCAAACCTCCACAACCTCAAACTTTTAGTAGGGGTTTATCAGGACACCATTTTTTACATCAACTTTACAGAGGGTACCACAATGGAGGGAGGTGTTCCTCAATCCTCCAAATTTTCATGGAGCTATGAATTCTACGAAGAGGCTGCTACTATTAAAATCTAGGTATTCCAACCACAATCTCTTATCATTCCTTTGACACTGACTTTCGTTTTGTCTGTCAGTTCACTACTCACCAAATATTTTTCTATTTGTGTATTCTATTCTTACACGATATAAAATAGTGCATGAATCAAAGTACACCCTATTAGTTTAAAGGCCCACCTGAATATAAAAGAAAAGGACAGACATGATGAAGCACTTGATTATATTGAATTCAATGTCGCTCTTCAAATCTGAGTGCTATTTTTTCAGATTTTTACAAATTTCATATAGCATAGAAACTTTACAGATTGCTAATTTAAATCCTTCTAAATGTTGCAGTAAAGATAATTGACATAAAAACGTCTACCACTTGAAATATGAAAGCAAGTCCATTTGAGTGGGGACAGTGGTCACTGTCATTTGTAGGTCAGGCTTGCCTTCCAATGATAATGACTGGATGGAGCAGCTTTAAGAAAACATCACAAAGGAATATGAATTTTTTCCCTCCTTGAAGTTTACAACATGAGCAGTTACACGAGAATGCTGAAAACAAACAATGTTTTCTGTCATACTAATCTGTAGACCCGTGTAGAGAAGGATACTCACCTGTGACATGCATAGCTCGGGCTATGGTAAGAACCAGCGCACGATTAAGTTCCTCTGAGTCACTGACCAGGAACGAGGCTCCTCCCTTGCCCTCATTGGAGATGCGGGACAACTGGGGCTGGACCTCTGAGCTTCCCAGACCAATTATCAGTTTCAGGATGGTGCTCTCCACACTGAGATAAAAATGTACAGTGAAAGCAGTTATGTGGCAGGAGGATCTATATCAGTCTGTGGAATATGCTGCTTTGGTCTGATAACCCTGTGCTAATGACACCATTTCCTGTGACAGGACATGACAGAAGTGTCTTGGATAGTTCTAGAACCAATAAAATTAACTGGTCTTAACTTATATTTAAATTCAAAGCCCTCTGGTCAAATTTGGTGGAATAGGATCAGATATTTTCATGCCTGAAATCTGCTGAGAATACAAGAATAAACTTATAGGCAGAAGACTGCATGTTAATTGCACAGGAGCTGAACACAACAAGAATATTTATTACTGAAAATTTATTACTGAGTCAGTTTCGTTGCTCTGAGAATTTATGTATCAAATACCCCTCAAAGAGCCTGTCTAAATCACTTGTTTGCATCAAGAAACTTCAAAACCTTAACATCTGTGAGCCTGAAGATACAGCATCTGCTCAAAAAGTGGTATCCATGTATATAACAATCAACTTACCACATGTAGAGCTGATTCTGGTTAATGGGCTGGTTGTTGGACATTTGGTGCAGGTGGGCCAGGAGCTGGATGCGGTAGTTAATCTGAGTATGGTGCAATCGGTAGGAGAACATCTCCAGAAGGGTGTGGAGGATGCCAAGAGCTTGATTCTCTACAACTGTTGGCAGCAATTGGTCTAGCAACAAGAGACATGTAATTCACAGCTACAATTTAGATTTTTTAAAATTTTCTATGATGTGAACAAAAACAAGCCATGTTTAAATGTGGCAAATAATTACTGATTGAGTACTTTAGATCCTATAGTTAACAGCAGCTCACCTGTTCATGAAAAAAAACAACCATGAAAGTTTTCATCAGAGAATTCTTGAAAACAAATCTTGTATAACTGCAATAATTTTCCCTTAAACTGATCATTACAACTCAACAATTTGAAACCTGCAACAATTTTTCGGGTCCCAGATACATAAATCTCTATATCCTGTCTTTGTGGCAGAAAGTTTTCTTGAAATAAGGTGTTTTACCCTAACTTTCCTGAAAACCGGCATTTATGAAAAAGGAACAACCTTGACAAAGTTCAGAAGTTTCTGACTTACTGATGAAGCCCTTGATGCCAAGACTCTCAATCTCCATGTAGACCAAAAGTCGACTGTATGTCTCCACAAGAGATGGTGCCAGGGCGGCTGCAGCTTTACTTTTGGCTAGCTTGATCACCCTAGTTACAATACTGTGAATGAGGCTGTGGATGATGTGCAACAAGCAAGGTAATCACCAATACTGCATTTTGCTTGCATTTTTCCTTTTCTACTTACTTCTTGATTTTCCTTCTCTTCCTACTTTTCCTATTTTTTGTTTATTCTTTTATTTCCCATTTTCCAGATCTGGTGTGAAGTTTGATTGTTTATGTTACATGTCTGATCTTTGATCTCTCCTGAAACAAAACCTGGAAATTCCTCATATTCAATAAAGCTCTGAAGTCTATAAACACTGGTTTCTTTGAACAACGGGTTCACATCAGGCGATTCTGTTGAAAGTGCGTACCTTGAGATGTTTTACTTTGACGTCTATGTTAACTAAGTGAGCGGCAATACAGAAACCCAGAACATAAATAAAAATAATTGCAAAATATTAAAAGCATTGCTAGGTTCTAACCTCATTTTGGCATGGACGGTGAGTGAGTCAAGGAAGTTCATCTGAAGTGGAGTGGTGGGTGCTGAGGCCACAACATTTCCAGGTAACAAGGTTGTGGCCTTATTGTTTCCATAGATAGTTTCGACCAAAAATCCCATGGGACGGCTGAAGTTGTCAGTATCTGTGCTATCTGTGGATACCAGGTAAAAGGCAGGTTTACTGGTTTGGTAGTCTACATGTCTTCATCAAGGTAACAAAAGTTTAGACTAGCTTCAAAGTACAATCTCATGACTTCAATGAATACAAAACAATATTTCAGTTTAACCATCACTGAAAATAACTCTCTACCTCATTCACATCTTTTGAGGAGACAAGGCTATTTCTTTGGTCTCACTCTAAGACTTAAAAGTATAATAATCTGAGTTTCTTTAAAGGCTGCTGCTGTGTTCGGCTTAATGAAATATTTTGCTGATATGTCAAACGGCATTACAATTCCCGAATTGCACATTATCCTGCTTGTTGCTGATGCTTTGCAAGACTTTAAAGAATAATTCTAATTAAAGGCAAATATTAAATGTTGTTTTGCCTGATTACAGACTTCAACTGGTGCCCTTATTATCTTTCATTACTTACAGGCATTGCACATCAGGGCTATTCTGAACCCATGAAGTGTCAGTGACTTGAGATTCTGTTTCAGAAATCTGAAAACATTAAAAGGTCATGCATTAAGTTTGGAATCACTAAGAAAGTAAAATGAAAGAAACATCCAGACATAAAGGCAAGTGTCCTCTACAAACATTTCTCATGTACATAATTTTGGCCTAAAGAGTAATTCAATCTCATTAACTGCCTATAAGCAGATTGTGACATGGTGAATTTTTGCCCATCTTCATAACATCCTATAACTGCATAAGTAAGGGCTGGAGCAGTTATCCTTGATCCTACTCAGATAAGAAATAAGTTCATGCATACCAACAATATCTTCTGACATGATAAGTAAATTCCCTTCATCAAATACACTTCTATGGATCTCTTCAAGACTCACATTCCCAATATTTTTTTTCACTCACAAGAAATCCCCACAAAAAAGGAGCCCTGTACAGCTGCAGACTCACACATGACACAATCCTGTATCATTTTTCTAAAATTTATCTTTTAAAAGTTTGCATTAAAACCTTATGGCGGTTCACATAAATGACTATGCAATTTTCTGTCTTGAGTTGGAAGAGCTATATACATGCTTGTGAAATAAGGCATTAAATATTTGTTTTTTACTTTTATCTCCTGAATCCCACTAGCTTATGTTGAATAGTTGCGACACAGAACATAGTTAACAATAACACTTTCTTTTTTCTTGACACCTGATGTCCTGTTCTATAAGGCACTGGCTGAGGATCGAAGAACTAGTCACAATGAATAGCTATGTGCTGTTAAAACTCCCCCTTGACCACCCTCCTGATGAGTTACTCACTCTAAATGATCTCTAAGAGAGACAGGTATGGGTCGCAATTTAATGCTGCCAGCCTTCTTGTTGAGATGGATCCAAATGCAAGTCGCAGCCATGACATGAGTGGATTGAGGACTGTTGATGTCTGGCACAGGGATGGCTTCTTTGTCATCATAGAGCAGGTCATACAGCTTCATCACGGGCAGGAAATCATCAATCTGGTAGATCATACAGCCATGCATTATAGAAGTTTGAATGAATAAGGGTTTCACCAACCCAATTTGATTGTTCTAGACTTGCAAATGAAATCTTGACGATAAAAATAATGTTGTGATGATGTGGAAGTGCTCTAATAACAAGTCTGGACCATGATCTTCAAAAGTAGTTTAGCTTTACAGTATTTAAGAGCAGATTAGTATGGTTAGTTTAGTTATACAGTATTTTATAGCAGACTAGTATGGCTAAATTAGTTTTACAGTATTTTACAGCAGACTAGTATGATAATGACCACTTGAAACCAATCTTCAAATAGGAACTGTCTGAGTTCTAACATTCTTGCTTACTTGCTGTAAGAGGTACACATTTAAATTGTTATTTACATGTTTCAGTGTTTATGATTTGAAGCTAAATGACCTGTATTAGTGTAATCAGTGCTTTAGATGAAGCAACACTAATATGTATAATATCTCATGTCAGGGAAGAACATTACTGGTGTTTGTGGATATTTCAGTATTTAAAGTATATCACAAGAGACAGTAACATTAACTTACAGGGTTTTTCTGGATGCTCCCAGAGATGAACTGTAACAATACCCACATCAGGTGATGGCGGCCTTTCTTTAGGTTTTTACCTTTCAACTGACATGCAAATAGGAATGAAAAAATTAATACTAATGGTTTCCCTCACATCATGGTACACAATAAATCTCAAATTTTCCACTTTAGTTCTTCCATAAAAATATGAGTTTTATCAGGCAGAGATTACAGGATGCTCGTATACACTTATACACCCTGCTTTTGACACCATCACACAAACATGAAGAAGAAAGAAACTATTAAAAGCTTGTCAGCATGATGTTAAAAGCTCGTCAGCAAAGACAAGTACTAAGCCAGCAAATTGTCAGTCAATGCTGCAAACTCCAAGATAACGCATGACCATACCTTTTCATAAAGAGACAGCACAATATGGGAGAAGCTGGCAAACTGAAACAATACAAAGTAGATGAGTTGTGAAGACAGATGTTGCCACTGCAGCTGGGAGTCTCCATGCCCAGAGCTGTCATGTTCAAACCGCTCCAGAGCCAGGACCAGGAGGTCAACCAGTTGCTGTTCCAGGACCTCACACAACTGCTTGGCCTGCAAGAAATCAACAGATGCAAGACACACTTCAAATCACTATCCCCTGTATAATAAAGATATGGAATGTTGGAAACAGAAAGTAAACTGGAGAACTCAATTATTATTCAGTCTAACCTCCTTAATCCCTAAGCCTGGTCATGGAAATGCTCATAGCTGCCTTTGTTCAACACATGAAATACAACTACAGTTTGATATCCCTTATATTCCTTTCATTATGACTCCCCGCAATACTCCTCCAAAGCTATCTCAAGAAGTGGTGGTGAAAGGTTGGTTCACAGGCCAGTATATGATGCAAGTTTTCTTTCAGGAGCTTGGAGTCAGATTAATGCAGTATTTGGAAAGCTAATACTCAAAGCCTTAATGTGGTCCTGTAGACTAAATCAGAGCTATAGTGTATCCAGTTAGTATGAAATCTCAGGACTTTAAATCAGACATGGTTAATGACACAGATATAGTCCATCAATATTAAATCTTAAGGACTTTAAATCTGATTATTTCTGATAATAATAACATAAAAGTTACAGCATTTTTGCTTTCTCTCACTCTCACTTTCCTACAAAAAAAAAAAAAAAAGAATCCACTAAGTTTCATAATAGACCCTTTACCAAAAAGTCAGAACCTTGACCTCCCAAAAATTCAAAACCATGGCTAGCCCATCCCTCCCCCATACAGTCAGAACTGTGGCTGCTATACCTGAATGTTGAGCTCCAACATGTTACAGACTAATTCCCTAGAGTAGGGCTGTTCCAACACATAGCGCAGCAAGTTGGTCTGTGGTTCCTGCAGCTCCTGTCAATGAAATAGAAGAATCTGATTACCACAAACTGCAAAGCAGCATGGCAAAACGTTCACAGCTTTGGAAGTTATGATCAAACATTTAGGGCTTTGATTTCCTCAGACAGCTTATTTACCCATGAAATTCATTCTTTAACCATATTCCTCAGCTTGCCCTACTGTAAAATGGTTACCTATAAGTAAATATTGAAAGATTTTGTCCAAGAATTTTGTGTTGAAAGCTGGTGAAAATGGCAGTGACACCATCTAATGTTCAAAATGGCAGTCCCACCATCTACTCTACTGGGAGGTAGGAAAGTCAATTTAAGGTATGCTAAATCATGTGATCAGGTGTTACAATGACTCATCCTTCCTAATACTACAATGCTCCTGCTAAAAGTTCAATACCATGGCTAACGTGAAACAGTTACCTACCCTATTGTATGGTAAGTGTCCACTCAGGGCAAATCTGAGAGTGGATCTGTTCAACCTCCAGACATTGCTTGCAGACATGGAGTGGCCTACTATAGGCAAGAGTTGATGTCGACCTGCGGACAAGCCAAGAAGGTGTCAGATGATGGTTAGAACTGCTGTTCCATTCTGTTGCATACTTTTTTCTTCTTCATGACCTATTATATGGACAAAGTCCCTTAGCAGTTCTCCTATTGTGAATTGTGGCTGGTTTCATTGCCATAACATTAACAACATTGTCAGAAAAAATCCATATTATTATAAAGAGAAAGGTAAAGACAGCGCAGCAAGCCTTTCCTTCCTTTTCCTAAATACAAATGTGTCACTTCTAATTTCAAACATTTCTCAGTAATCACTGGTACCAACGTCAAAATATATTCAATATTCTTGTCTCTCCTTACCTGATATAGAGACCATCTGAGCGCAGTGTCGAAAGCTATCCACAAAGTCACACAGCACTTTTCCCACTGGCTATTAGATGGACAAAAAAAACAAAATCAAAATATGCGACAAGATTGAGCAAACTTCATATTTTCATCTGTCAGGGTGTACTTTCCTTAAAAACTCTTTCAAAAGTGATTGACATTTTTGAAAATGACTATAAATCATTGTCTCTGTCTCTGCCTTACCATTCATAGCTTTCCCATTTCTTCTTCCTTCTCTCCAAAGACGCTGACATAACAACTTCACTGATTAACAGGCAAATTGGGTTTCTCCATACTTCCCCACAAAACCATTTCTTCCTCTCTGAATCCTTAATCCCTTTTTTACCAAGTCTTACCCAGTGAGGCCACAGCTGGTTCTTGTCTGTCTCAAATTTTGAGATCTCATAAATAGCTAGGTAGGCTGGCATCAGACATGAGTTTCTGTTTATGATGTATTTCAACAGCTGCAAAGAAGAAATATAATAAATTATTACATTTCATTTTCACTTGCCAAATATCTCATGTCGCCCATTACAACCAAAACATAAGATGTGAAATTATGCTTTGAATGAACATGATTGTAAGCGTCATGATGGAATTCCTACTGGATGGTGGTGGTGGTGGTGATTTATTGTCAGGGATGGCAGCAGTTTATGGCAAAACTTTTGGACACCAAGATCAATATACAGGTCTCTTTCCAAAACAGAAGTAGCTTTGCCATTTTATCTACTTGTTTCTTTGCTAAAAAGTGATTTTTATTCAGAACCGTTTTCAGTTTCAGTTTCCTGAAAATTTTCAGCATTCTGCCATCCATGTCTTGTGTTTTGTTCATTACCATTATTTTGTTTATTAAAAGCCTCTGTTCCAAAAACCGCATCATCTCTCTGACAAACTTTACTGCCAAAAAAATTTCTTTGCTAGGTACATAAAATTATCCCTGTACATAGTCCACTGAAGATAATACTCACTGTAACAACCACTGTGACAAGAGGAAGGCAGGCAACATTATTGGTGTTATTAAGCAGCTGACACTTCTCCAACACAACCTTCAGTAGATCTCGCACACCCTGGTACACAAGACAAAAAAGGTGACAAGTGATGTGAGCAGTGAGGTATCCCATATAGTACCCATCAAATCTATTTTAATGTCAAAGGTTCCGCTTTAATAAAAGACAGTAAGTCTTAAGGTTACTCTGCATTTTTGTCATATAGCAATCCCCTGATTATCTGTCAATAAAATCACAGGGATATGTGGTCCAATAACAGAGTTATTGTTTATCATGCTGTCATGACCAAAACTGCAGGCAGTTGCTATCTATTACCTATTTTCTTTTTTCCTGAGAGGAAGGTGGCATGACTACCAAGACTGGCTAAAATCATCAAATAAATTTGAGAAATATGGTAAGCCAGTAACACTGTCTGACATCACACTGATATTCTCCTGTTGAATGATGAAATACTATTTATACACTCTAGTTTTACAGTCTTTAATAAATAAAGAAAACTTAATCACATTAATGACTTCTTATTTTTCTAGTGGAGGCAATCATGGATCTGCATTTTTATCAGTAACTCTTTAATGCTCCGTTCATCCTTCAGCTCATTAGAATTTTCTCTCTTCTTCTTTCTTTACATCATTTATAATTAAATTTTTCAGTTGTTATGTCACCAAGAAACCTCTTTGCCTTTTCTTTATTGTCCTATAAATTGTGCATGTCCTTGTTATAGACAAAAATAATAATAACAACAATAAAACACTTAACTGCCAAACTCACCTTGTAATCCACACCTCCAATAATCTTCCTTGCAAGCTTGAAGGTGGCCACCCAATGCAATTCTTCATCAACTGTTAGTTTGTCACAGGAAAGCAGTGCATCACAGACTGATCTGTGGATGGAAGCAAAAATTCATTTCACAATGGTTTACCAACCAAAGAGCAAGTATCAAAATGCCTTTTCAATGATATTGGAGACACTGCAGTTCTGTGACTTATTTTTTAATTGTTCTTAAAGTGGGAGCCATCATGTGATGTTTCATGAATAAATTGCAACAGAATTGTTCAAATACTTCATAAGTCTTAAAAAAGATTAGCAACTTCATATTTAATATTATGCAACTAAAAATTGATAACGTACACAATTATTTCCTATAAATTAGATTATGAAGAGCCTTACTTACTTTGCCTCAACTATTGAATTGTCTACTAAGGAATCCAAGGCAGAGCAGATAGCATCCACCCTCATCTGACTGCACTGCTTGTGTAGGTGCTGGACCAAGAGTCTCAGGGCAAGATCTCGAGTTTCTTTGGGTTCCTGCATAATGTGGGCAAGACGGAACATTAAAATAGATTTATGTCTTACCCTATGTCTTAGATGCTATGTCTCACGTATTATGTCTTTTCTCATTTATTCTAAACAGATCATGAAACTTTTGCTTCCACTTTTCCAACATTTGATATTATTTCATGCCATCACTCTTGCATACCATGAATGGAAGCTTGGTGGAAACCCATGTTAAAACAGACATTTTCAATCTTGTTCGTTAAGACAGACATAGAATGGGCCTGTGACTTATGCAGAAAAGGTAAAAAAAAACAAAAACACAAAAACTAAAATAAAACCTACAAAACAGAACTTGAGAAAAACATATTCATGCCTCTAGACAATTAAAGTACTTCAATCATGATGTCCAGACATGTACTTTATATCTGGGCCCCATTCTTTATTGAATTCTTCCCTGAATGCAACTGCAGATACAGAAACAAATACCTACATAGTTTATAAACATCAACAGTCAAATCAGGTGTTAAACAAAACAGGAATGACTGATTTTAACATTACCGTGTTAAGAGATGCCCAAAACTCTTTCACAGCTTCCACACATCTGTCTTGCAGAGTTACTCCAGGCTTTTTGACCGATATATTACTGAAAGCTGTTCCAATTAGTGTGTTCTCCTGCAACACAAACACATAATTTGTCATTTTCATAATATGTAAAATAATGACATGCACCCTACAGGATAATGAGAAGCAATGTTTTTTTCCAGACTGTTTCAAATCCTCCATGAATGTACATCAAATGCACACCAGTATCCTCTTGTTTTTTCTTGCCTTTCAAGCGTTTGCATTGTTTGAGGCATCTCCAGACTCCCTCTAAAAATGTACAAACTCCCCTTCAAATTTATGACACGGGGAAGGTGTCTCCTCCAAAATATGGAGAAAACACAAGAAGAGCACCATGAAGGGGAACAAACAGAATGATAACTGAAGTCTACGACACATTAGCCACTTGCAATACTTGCATAGTCCTTTCACCATATATGCAAAAGCACTGTATAATCTTGTTGGCTACAAAAAAATGACCAGCCCATGGTAATGAAATGAAAGGAGCAGAGAGTCTGATTGTCTGAAGCAAGTAACTTACAAATACTGAATCAACGAGTGACTCCACACGCTGTTCAATAGACTGCACAGCTGGCTGCTCTGTGGCTGCTGCCATGGCCATTGTCCTTCTTGAGCTAGAGTGCAGCTCTGTCACTTCTCTCACCTACAAGTTCTGCATCAACTTGATGAAGCCAGTCCAGTTGTCACTTGCTATGGCCTCTGAGAATCTATTTTGATGAAATGATACCCTTTTATTTTTAATCTAATTTTTTATATCAATAGACAAAACTTTGGGCAAAAGAATGAACTGCCAACAATCTTAAAATTATTTTCACCCAAATGTCCTGAACCTGTTGCCCAGTTACCACCATGAGTAAAACTTCCTTCCAATGCAAAATAAGGGTTCAGTAACACTGCATGGGTAATGAAAAGTTGTCTGTTTACCTTTTTACGTGAATATAAACAAAATCTTGTTATTAAAATCCGTAGTTTCTGTATGGCTAACTCGCTAAAATTGTCATTTTATTTCCAGTTTTTACACTAAATCTAGATAGATCTAGGTAGACATCAAGATTCTAGCTTGAAATCTTTAAAAAATACAAAGGGAAAAAACGACAGACCTAGACTAGACTATGTGACTTGTGATTCAGCCAGATACGCTGGATCTATCCTAGACTAGCTAAATTTTTGGGTCGAGAAACTAGTATTGAAAAGCTTTTAGTTTTAACCTTTCCAGTTTGAAAGCTTTCCAAGTCACTATTGATAACTAGACTATCTACAAATGATGCAGAGATAGACTCCACTCACCACACTCTGACCAACCCAACCCCGGAGACGTGGTTCACTTAATGAATGGTACACTAGACTAGTCTTGACTAGAATCGATCTAGCCTCTAGCCCTCCCAGTCCCAGTGCAAACGGGAGGATTTCCGTATGTGGTAACTGGCGATGAGGAGTTAGGCTCGCCTAGACTGAAGCTCCTGTCTCGATGGGCATTAGCATTAGGGTTAAGGGTAGGGTTAGGGTTAGGGGAATAGGTTTAGGGTTAGGGTTAGGGTTGTATTAGTACGTTATTCGGAGTTAAGGCAAGATTTCCGCAGGCAACAACCCCTTAGCCTCTTAGGGTTAAGGGTAGGGTTAGGGGTAAATAATCCAAATGAAATTCATCCTGTCCTATCAAAATAATCCCTCTTTAGTATGTTCTTATTTAGGTGGTTGTTGCCTGCGGAAATCTTTCCGGAGTTAAGGTACTGACCGTAGTTGTTGGAGTTACCACATATGGAAATCCTTCCATATAATATCTAAATCAGAAATGCTAGCAAACAACTACATTAGTCAAGCCGAAGGCAGTTGACTAGACTAGATCTGAAAAGAGACCTAGAGGTACCCCAAGACCAAAGAGACTACTAGTCTAGTGATAGTCTAACAGAGAATGTCCCAATCTTAGTCTACACTCTACTAGTCTAGACTATATAGACTAGACTATACGTGTTGTTTTCTTTTTTAACTGAATAGCCTTCAGTTCCTATTGCTCTATATCATTAGTGCCTTCTCGAGGCCAGACTGTACAGTATAAAAATCGAGCAGTTAAACAACAGTCTTCCGGAGCGTACACAGACCTATTCAAATCGGCAAAGAAAACAGATCTCTGTCAGCCATTTTAAGAAATTGATGCATTGCCAGTTTTCAAAGGCGACCGGTTACTTGCCAAAAAGTGAATCCCTGTTTGTATTTACTACAAATTAAAAGCATATGATCCAAGAAGTTATACGTAATATATCTATTAATATGACAAAGTGTTGATATATGTACAACAAATTCCAGCATTTCCAATCACAGTGTATGATTTAATGACATCATGGAATATTTTATTATCCGGCAATATATTGAAGGAAACGCCAAACTTGAAATTGCGGTGTATTTTAGCATTGAACAGTCGAAAAAGATCCTAGCAGACGTTGCACTAGGCCTAACCTAATACTGCTCTAGACTTGTAGCTTAGTCTTAACTTTTTCAGTTTTATCAAAGTTTGTGAAATAATGGAGAAAATTTTCGAGGAACTTCACCCTCCTCTTCAAGCATACTCTGCAGAGTTTTATCTCAGCTGAACTAATGAAACTATAACAATTATGCACATTCTGAGATCATATGTGGGTGGGTTTTGTTTTTTTTTGGTTTTCTCTGGGGGGGTGGGGGTGGGGGGCTTATTACTTCAATTTTTACGGTGATGACTTTTTTTTTCGACCGAGGAGCCATTCATAGCTGCCAAACATTAAAAGGGTAGCATATTTTCTCAAGAACTGCCCAATTTTGGTTATGGCTGGACTGCGTTTGGTGGTGAAGCCTTTCTCTCCACTTTAAACTTGAAACACAAAATAACAGACTAATATATGCAATCGCTGCCTTCTCGGTCGTCTTGAAGAGGAGCGTAAAACGAAATTCTTCTGTTCATTAGACACTTTAATTTCGGTCTTTTTGTAATTAAAAAGTAAAACTTTCTTCAGGATGAATTTTGTGGAAGGGATTGCATCCCCCCCCCCCCCNCCCCCCCCTTTCCCACGATAAGAAGTTTTGATTGGGACAAACTCTACTATGGCAACAAGTTTCACATTTTGTAAAAAATTAACATTGTTCCGGCTCCTGCCTACTCTTCCTCATCATTCTCTCTCTGTGTCCCTCTTTTTCCTCCCATTGTTATTTCTCCTTTACAACTTTACAAGCGCGGGGTCCCGGGCACGTGCCAATCGCGCCTAAATCCTCCACTGCTCACACGCACTGCTCAATACAATGCACTGTATTCATACACTCTTCGCTGTGCTGTATTTTACATCGGTGGATAAATTATGGGAATTATAATTATTTGGGCACAGTGAACAAGAGGTTCCTCCCCCTCCCTCTCTCCAGCGGCGTCTCATGACAAAAATGCACATATTCGTCATGATTTATAGTGAGCCTTTTTTTCATAAGATGCGTTGTCTCCAACACCGGTGATTGCTGGATGCTCCTTCCTCTCTCTATCTAGATAACAACTTTTCTTCCTCCCGTTCCCCATTAACCCAGCCTCCGCCTACAACTTATTATTCCTTCGGTACGACACTGCACAACAATGTAGAACTGACACCACGGCCAATGGCGATAAGAAAAGCTACTGCACGTGTTGGTCCCACGTGGTCAACTTGCTTCACGTGATATCGCCGTTAACTACCTATAAGGATAACCGAATAAATCTCATAACCAGTGAACTGTTACATCATGCATATAATATGGAGCCCCTTTCATCTAATCAGGGCTTTGTGAAATTGGCTCATTCTGTTTACTCATTGTAAATTTCCCCAGATCATTCAACCAGCATATTTTTCTTCCAGAATTTTTAGAATATAAATTTAGATAGACCTCGGCCTTCTTGTGTCCGTAACTTTCAAAAAAAAGAAGTCATTGAGGGATAGGACTTATGCTGTAAAACGAGTGAAGACAAGGAATTGATTGATTAAGTGAGTGAGTGAGTGAGTGAGTGATCGATCGATCGATCGGACGGATGGTCAGTCGATTGTTTGACTGGTTGGTTGGTTGGTTGCTTGCTTGCTTGCTTGCTTGCTTGCTTTACCCAATTTAATGTTTTGTTGTATACCTAACAGGTGGAGCAACCCGTAGACATTTAGACTGTTGTGAAAAACAAGTAGAAAGTGTTTGAGCAATGGCGATATGAGTGTACCGCGCGCGTGCAGGGTTGGCCACAGGTCTATTATGCAGACTTATTTTATGACATACATGTATACCTAATAAGAGTCCTTTTGGGAGTCTGCCATGGCAGCAATAGTTTAACTAGCATTATGGTGAGATAGATTTACAGTGATACTGTTTAAAATACTGGTATGCGATGATAAAATGGCTTACGGCTGGTCGTAAGATAACACGTAAAGCTGCGGTCACCTGAAGTGCTAGACCTGCCTTTACTGTCTTTCACCACCCGACAATCATCAAGCGATACCATAAAGACACTCAGTTATACAAGCTGAAATGGTTGTGCTAATTAGATTATTGTGAAAACTTGACTGGATAGTGGAATAGTTGCGTAACGTTTGAGGGCGAACACACAGACTAAGCTTGCAGAAAATATTCTCTGTTTTATGCGTGCTTTCAAATCTCATACATTTTGTCTGTTGTTCACGTTCACGTTCATATAACTTTATATCTGTTTGCAGTCCGTAAAGCAATAGCGAGAGATACAACACTATGTCTGGATCACTTGCAGCATCTTGTTCGATCATTGTCATTTTGTTAGTGTTAGCCCTTAGTGTCTTAAGTGCACCCAGGGATTCTCCCAAGAAGTTTCTATGGCAAGCGCAAACAGAAGAGTATTCCATTGTTGCTACAAAGTATGGGAAGGTTCGAGGATTCAGTTACCAGGTGGATGCTCAAACATCGTTGGGCGTCTTTTTGGGAATTCCTTACGCCAAACCTCCAGTCGGTAAGACGCTATTGTTATGGTCTGTTTTAGGAAGGGAGATGAGGTTCTTCGATTGTTGGAGGGATAGCAAGAGGGGTGAAGGAGATAGAAATCATAGTCCGTGCTGGTATTATTTTGTGAATTCAGACAAGTACAAGAGAAAAAAAAGCATTAGCATGCATACACTTCAGAACCAAGTATTCAGAGCATTATGTTGTAGAATTCTCAGCCTTCATGGCATATTATTATAATTATGCCTTATTGACAAGGTAGACTGTAGTGTATTAAATCGCGATAGAAAATCATTGAGACAGTGGCACACAAAATAAAAAGAGCTTTGCTTGTATAAGACCCAATCTCCCAGGACCATAATGATACGCTCGTATTGATGTCTAGGTACGTTGTGGGCAACACCACGAACTCGACCTGAGTTAGACTTAGACTTAGAGTCTGTTGGTGAAAAAAACTTCTTGAGCAAAATGTTTATGTCGATGGTGGTGACATTTCTGATGACAAAGATGAGATTAATGATGTTGATGATAACGAAGATAATGATCATGACGATGACGTTGATGAGGACGAGGACGATGGTGTTGATTCATTTAATTGTGTATCATTCCTACTGTGGAAAGCTTCTGCCGAGACATTTAGAACTGCGAATTAACATTTTCAGCTTCTGTAAATTTTGATTAAAAGAATATCGAGTTGAAATAGTGTTTTAAAATTTTCGCTCATTTCGCAGTGGTGATGGTCTTAGTTGTAGTGATCATGATGATGGTGATTATGATGATGATGATGAAGGTAACAACGGCGATTGTAGAGACTGAGATGGTCCATTGTTTTTCAGGGAATCTGCGGTTTGCCAGGCCTGAGCCCCCAACCCCATGGAATGATATACAAGACGCTCTCAAGTTCGGTAATCAGTGCTCGCAGCGACCATTAGATAAGTCACCACAGGCTGATGTCCCTTACAGCGAAGACTGCCTCTACTTGAACATCTACGCGCCTAGGTAGGTACGAGATAATATGATTTTCACATGAACATAGACCAGAGCAGGACTTCAGGGGTTCAAGATCCGAAAGGGAACTCAATAACCTTCAGTTGTACGAATTAATGAGTAAATTTTAATATAGAGAACACGGGGAACGGGACCATAACATTACCACAAGTAGGTGGCAATTTCGAGTACATGAAGTTCGAGGTCATGAGATCATTCATCAGTACACGCGTACATGCAACGCGTCATTCTACAATGGAATCTTGATATTACGTAGTCATTTAATATGTATATATTGTTATTAAGTATGAATTCCACACAAAAAAAATTCACTATTGTTTTATCATTTCATTATTCAAGTGGATCTCAGTATTAAGTGTACCTTACTTATACGTATAATTTTTCTAAAATTCTATGCTCCGAAGCACACTTTATACTGAGGTTCCACTGTATTTGGTCAGACGGGCAAAATTAGGTTCCCATAACGACAGGGTACATATAAACGCAGTTACGCAGATATATATATAGTATGGGATTCACTTGTTTGATACCTGAGCAACACACAGGTAAATAGAACATAATTATTCTTGAGTGGGTAAGTCATCACGGACTTCACGCGGATACCATGCCCGCGAACCCGCTCCCAGATAAAGCCTCCTTCGTATAAGTTTCGGATTCTGGACATTTACTTTGCTTTAAGAAATGTATGATTCCGGTAAACACCCAAGAGCGTAACAGACTTATTCGCTTGCACATTCACCGGAAATTTGAGACGCATAAAGGAGGTAATCGTGTTCGAACTCTTCGATAGACTAGGCCTTGTTAGGAGAGAGTTAGCCACTCTTGCTTTTGCGCTACTCACCGAAAGTAAAATACACGCAAAGGAATTAACTCAAAGGATAACTATACGGCCCGTAAAATTGTTTTCCACTTGTTCACAGGATCAACAGCAGTACCTCCAAGCTACCTGTGATGTTCTGGATCCATGGCGGGGGATACTATGGTGGTACAGGCGCCATCTACAATGGCACGGAGCTGGCCCTGAGGGGCGTGGTCGTGGTCACCATCAACTACAGACTGGACGTCCTTGGCTTTCTGTCCACGGCTGACTCGATCATTCCAGGGAATTTCGGCATGTTGGATCAGGTAATCTATACTTTCATAGCTGTGTATAAGCCATAATCACCCGTTTTGTGACGCAAAAATATCAATTCTCTTGCACTGAGTACTTATCGTGGTAGCTGATGGTATACTGCACGGCGACTGACTAAAAGTAATCGAAACTTGACAGCATCCGAGCTACTTTACTCTGTAAGGAAGTTGATACAACAGAATGTGGGGATAGTGTCATAACAATGACCCGCTGATTTTGTGTTGATAATGCGTGGTAACTGATGTGCGCCCTCTATTTTTCATTTCAAATTTCGTCATTAAACACAGTACCGTAGATGCAAAGTCATGACAGGATGCTCGTCCGTTATCTTAATGGCTAGCCAGACATCAAGGAAGAAGAAATCATTAAAAAAAGTTGTTTTGGAAATAAACTGCCTTCATTATACTTTAGAAAACTGTAGAGTTTTCAAGGAGAAGATGACAAGCTTTTGCCTTACTTTCCAAGCCGTGAAGATCGAGCGCGGAAATCCACTGGAGAGGAATCTTAGGAGTGGAGTGGGGAAGGCGTAAAAAAGAGTTGAGTAAGCTGCATGAGGTGGGAGATCTAGATATCTTTAGCCAACTGTGGAATGTTTCCACATTCTTCAAAGCACTTAAAGCTTAGCAGCTAAGATGGCATTGTACTTTATATTGTATGCACTTGGTGAAAATATCGAGTGTTTTTGACCTCGTGGAAGTGTAGTCAGCATTGTATTGTATTATTTATATTGCTGACTCTGCATAAAATCATAGGTGCGTATCATTAAATTGTCTATATTCTCTCTTATTTAGGTATTGGCTATGGACTGGGTACAGGACAATATCGCCGCGTTCGGTGGGGATCCTAATGATGTAACAATATTTGGTGAAAGCGCTGGGGCAAGCAGCGTGTCCCTTCATCTGTTGTCGCCCTTGTCCAGAGGAAAATTCCATAAGGCCATCCAGGAGAGCGGTAGTTCCCTGTGTTACATGTGGGCTGTCAATCGCTCCAACACCACTTATTACGCCCCGAAACCTTTTGCCCAATTGATAGGCCTGGCCGTCGGATGCTCTCACCAAAAATCCGAGGAACTTCTATCATGTCTTCGTCGCATCCACGTGGACTACCTGATCAACGCCAGCATCGGCATTGAAACGAGTCTTCATGACGCCTTAGTATGGGTACCCGTTGTGGAGACCACGTTCGGTTTCTTGCCAGACTTGCCTATCAACCTGTACAAACGTGGGGAGGTGGCAGATGTGCCCACCATTCGAGGCTATAACCAGCATGAAGTGGCCGTCACTATCAAGGATCCGGACAACAAAGGATTCTCTCTGGCCCAGTTCGCCGAGATGGTGGTTACTTCGTCATACTTCTTCTTCCAGAAGAACACCGTGGCGGTGACAGCTGCCATCGAGGCTGTGTACATTGCCAATCAGACAGATCCCATAGGTCGGCGGTCAGATTACGAGCGGATGATGTCAGACATATATATGATAGCTCCGACTTCATACGAGGCCCAGTTACATAGCAAGATTCAGAAAAAGTCGAAGTCTTACTTATACGAGTTCTCCTACCGTGCTTCATTCTCTTCGTTGCCGAAATGGATGGGGGCTGTTCACACAGATGAACTCCCATTTGTGTTTGGTCTACCCAGGGGTAAACTTAAACCTCAGTAATTTTGTTCAATGTCACTTAGGCCATCACCAGTGACATCAACAATACAATTCAGCATCTCAGTACACCCATCCCATCGCGATCAAATTCATTGCCATGATCAGCATTATAGTTACTGGTATCATCACTGAAATTGAAACTAAATGTCATTATCCAAAATAACGTCTCCTCTCCTATGGAAAGTGGTGGAAACCTCAACCTCAACACATTTTCATTACTGAGATTTTTTGTTCGGGCTCAATTCTTAAAAGAATCTGCTCCATATCGTTTCAGTTGATAACATCATTGTCTACATCATCTTCATAAAAGTTTTAATGCAACATTGCTTGAGGTGTAAAATTGAAAGCGTTAATGGCACTCGACCATGGTTAGAAACCAATTAATGTCTTAATAAAGTTCGTGGCACAGTTTAACTAGAGGCCATTAGTGTTATGGTTGATGATAGTCACATGTATTTTAGTAGATACTGTATCGTTTCCATTGCATCATAAGCAGGATAACTATAATTATCTTTATTATTATTCCAATGCAGGCCCTGCTAACATGAAATATAACACGACCGACCCCTCAGACCTGAAGGTAGCCGACGTGATGGTGACGCTATGGACCAACTTCGCCAAGACTGGGAATCCCACGCCACCGGCTGTGCCATCACATGATCAGTCGCTGACATTCCAGGATACCCACAAGGCAACCCACCAGAAGATTAATTCCCATGAGACAAAGGCAGCAATCACCGGAAGCAAGGGAATGACGTCACATATGTCACCGGCTGCAGAGGGAGCGGATGCTGGACTGGTATGGACACCGATGAACGATGACAACAAGGCTGTGCTAGAGATCAATGTGGACCCACAGGTTGGACACTACTTTCGGTCATCTGCAGTGGAACTGTGGATGGTCACTATTCCTAGGTTAGAGGAATTATAGGCCAAACTAAGAGTATGACATTCACCAGATGATGTCGTTGCCATTGTCAGCAATGACGTCAGCATTATGTGAAAAGTTACTCCAGTCATATCCCCATCATAATCATCATCATCATCTTCATCGTCTCATTATTATCATTATTACCATTAGATTATAATTTTCATTTCCATTTTCATATCATATCAGAAATCTCTATCAAGACGGGAAAGTGAACTTGTGAGATCCAAGATGGTATGAGTCCATACATTGTCCTGTCATAATGCAACGTGTTGAAAAAGATGCAAGTCATATTATATGAGGGCATAATAAAGCAAATGTAAACCCTGTGTTTTGCTGTTGCTTATGTGTGCGAATATTTGTCTGACTGTACTTGTCTAGTCGTCAGGCTGTTCGCATACATCCGCCTGCTCATGTGGCTTTTCTGTTTGCTTGCACTTATAAACAAAGTCATTGTGAGAAAGAAAGCCTCTCACAGGAACACCCATTGACATTAAGTGTCATCAAGCGTGGGAAAGGTGACGTATGAAGCTATTAGGAAGGAGAGAAAGAAAGCTGAATACTAGAAGGATTTCTCTCTTTTTCAACCTACTCCTCTCCCCAACGCCTTCCGGATCAAGACGTCCACATGCACTCATTATTACCAAACCAAGCCTTAGGAAAATACATGCACATATACATGTAATTAAAGGAGAAGTCGCGTTCTTTCCGAGGAACCTTAAGCAAACGCATACAAGAGTAATATAAGCATACAGGATTTATTACTGGCACCGAACCTTAAGACAGGTACAGACGTTCCGTTATCACTGCGAACGGGGCTAGAAAGGCTGAAGTAATAATACAGTCTATTATTAAATCACCTTATCTCTTCAGGAAATAATAAGCTGAAGAATGAGCGGGGGATGCAGGTAAGAGAACAGGGCGACTCTCTTACATTGGGTTGAGATTTCGCAGGGAAATGATACGGAAAGGAAAACCACGCGCGGAGGCGAGTAACCGTCAAACTTCAGGGACCACAGAAGAAGAAAGAAAAATTCCGTGACAATTTTCCTTCCTTATGATGATTTAACATAACCTGGGCTCAGTGCCATGTAGTTTAATGACGTTAAATTTGCAATTTTTGTTGTTGTTTTACAAGTTGGTGTTGCGTATTACAGAAAGTGTCCCATTGGTCGGGTCTGGGGGTGGAAGTAAAGTGAGGGAGGGGGCGGGAGCATGGCTTTGGTGTCACTGAGCCCCGGGTGCTCAAATAAATATTGCTCAACATTATTGTCTCATGTATGGGTAAGCACACAACTATCACATTTGGGAATGTTAAGGCTGTATACTTGTTATGTACTTTTTGAATGGATTAAACCGGATAAGGACAGCTTCATAAAGCAATCCGAGTATTAAACAAGTTAGCAACAACTTATTTCAGAAATTCCTGATCACAAGCAAGCACATACGTATAGTCCTGTAACATAGTATGTCCAGGGCCTTGTGCTAATGGTTAGGGGGGAGTGGGGGNGGGGGGGGGGGGGGGCAGACGCACCAGATACGAGACAAGAACTATAAGGAGAACAAGGGTGGAAGCGGGAGGGAGGGAGGAACGCAGGGCCACAGGAGAAAGACAGGTGTGGGGAGGGTGAGGGGGGAAGATGGAAGGAGCGCACGATTATTCATTTATATTCCTAAACCTGCTGCTACCACAAAATTCGCCTCAAGCATGCTGTCTTATGGTATGAAAAGGAGGCCCGCACCTTTTCTCGTGCACATGACATCTTTGACCCCGAATCCGTCCCCACATATACATAATATTACACAGGCTTACATATTACATGCATATTATGTAATTATAACGTTGTAGGACAGGAGTGACAAAACACGACGCAATTATAACATAATACCTGACACTTCACTTCCAAGTATAACAATTTACTCACTTCAGTTCACATAATCACTAGTCTACATCGTATGTAAATCTTTTACACTTACTACATTAAATACTATGTAATGACCACTCTTTCTTACAGCCCATTCGCAGACCCAGCATTTCATCTGTAATCAGCCTAAAGAGACTGTAAACCCCGGGCTCGTGATAAAAATACGCTCGAAAGCTGGGAGAGCTCGGCATTAAAAAAAACAACATAAAAATTAAATAGAAAGAAAGAGGGAAGAAAGAAAGAAGGGAGAAAGAAAGAAAAAGAAAGAAGGAAGAAAGAAAGAAAAAGAGAGAAGGAAGGAAGAATGAAAAATGAACAACTGGGTGGGTGTGTGGGAAAAGAGGTCAAATCAGGCCGTGGCTGAAGAGTGAAGACCAACTACATATTCCTGCCATCATCCTTCTGTTCCTGGTTAATAATGTTAGGATGAGTGACTGGAGGATGCGAGAAGTTTTGGNGGGGGGGGGGAGGAGGGTGGAGGAATAGAGACCGATGCTGCTTATGCAAATAGGTGACCCCTCAATCGATTAATGCTGGCTTGTCCTCAACATCTGCTGCACCATAAACTGAAGGAAAGTGGAAGCTACATGATTTAATAAATTAAAATTTGTTGTGATCACTTAGAGGTGGGATGAAGAGAGAGTTGTAGTCGCAAAACTCGAACTTATAAATTTAACACTTAACTCTTATTTAACATACAGCGCTAGTCTCGTTTAGATTAAGTTCGACGGTGTAACATAGAGAATATTTTGTGTCTGTACCAACAACAGTTTCCATATATTAAGAAAAAAAAAAGTGGGATTACTTAATTTCACCTAAAATTAATTGGCTGTACTTTTGATATATTTTTTGTTTGTTGTTGTTTTAACAGCTGACTACGTTTAATTGCTGTGTGTATAATCACAATAAATACGTTTTTTTTTTTCTTTAATAAAGTAAATTATGATTATGCCGTCTGACGACCACTGTTTCTTTCATGTTCTCAACGAAATGCGATTAAACGGGATCGACTGTATTAATTTTGTCTCCGCTCTATAGGCCTAGGCTAAGAAAATGAATGTATCAGTCGATGTAGAGTTAGCTAGCCTAGATCTAGATTGATCCTGTTTGTGTTGCTGTCCTCAACTGACACCCAGACGTGCGTATGAGGACAGATGCCCAGAGGCAATTTAAATCCCATTGACTGGATGTGAAAATAGGTCATGGTGCGTAAATAACACAGTGGTCAGACGTATCCGTCATCTGTTGTTACAGTCCATAGGAGCAGTGGCAGCGTGCCACGTGTTGTGTATTCTGCATGCTGTCTTCAACACACCGAAGAAAAGTGTGGACGGCTCGTCAAGCATGGGACTTCGTTACTTCAGTGGCATGACCTAAAGACACGTAAGTGTGTTATGTGTAAGGCCTAAGAAACATGGATTGAAAATCAGGTGTCCAGTCTATCTTTTGGTCTAGACTAGAAGTTGTAGTGTAGTAATAAAGGCATAGACTGTCAGAATTTCACACGTTTAATATGTGTTTCTAATAAACCTAGTCTAGATCTACTAGTCTATTACTTTGCCGGCGTTGCGTGTCACGTCCGTCAACAAAGCGTACGCATAGGCCTAGCATGACGTGTTGGTGTTGGCACTGCGCATGAAATCAAAACGTTTACTTTCATTCGTGCTAAAGCCGGCAGAACACATGTCGGTGATACCCAGTACATGGTAGGGGAGGAATTCCATATGTGTGCCAGAAAGATTTCCGCATGCAACACATCGAACCAACAACATACCCTAACCCTAACCCCAACCCTAACTCTAACCCTAACTATCGATTCCCTCTCTTTCTCCCCTCTTCTTCTCTGTCTCTCCCCGCTTTCTCCCCCCCCCCCCNCTCTCTCTCTCTCTCTCTCTCTCTCTCTCTCTCTCTCTCTCTCTCTCTCTTTCTCTCCTCTCTGTTTTATTCTCTCGATTCTGTCACATTCTTTCTTCTTTGTTCATCTTCCAAGGTTCAGATATTAATATGATAAAAGAAGATCCGGCTAAGGCAAGCTAAAACTACATTAACCACATACCATATGACGTTACGTGCACGTTATTAATATCTGTTAGCCAAAAGCCGCATAAATAAGTTCTGGAAGACCTTCATCTGTTATAAATTCTAAAGGTATGACACGCATTATTTACTTTACTGAAGCAGGATGCACAAGTCAATGTATATAATCAGGAGTGCATAATTATCTTGTGTGGGCTTTAAAATGACCCACTCCCCCCACCTCCAGCACTGTAACTGGGCCTGCTTGACCCAATGTCCACCCCCCCCCCCACAACTCACTCATGTATAGTTTTGCCTTGTTGTCTTTGTATTCAACTTTCTCTCTCTCTCCCACTCTCTCACTCTCTTCTTCCTCTTTGCCTTTCTTTACGTCCAGTTCTGATCGACCCATAATACAAGTGAACTTGATATCTGTGACCGTATGCATAATCACACGTCAAAACTAACGTTTTGAGAGTTTCCCTTGGTTACCGTAAAGCGTTATTAACTATGTATGAATTACAGTTATTAATGCACTGTAAAGCGTTATTAACTATGTATGAATTATGTATACAGTTATTGATGCCATTGTTAATACAGTCGAAACTCCACATTCAGTACCCTACTCTTTCAAGAGGCATATGGTGTGAGTGTAAGTAAGTATGAATTTTACATGCATTAGATTCATAGTATACCATCATTTCATTATTCACTTGGATCTCGATATTAAGTTTATCTCGAGAATAAGTAAACTTTTTCTATGTATGAAGACCTACTTTATATTGAGGTTGTTCTATAGTACTTTTATTTTTCCACAGTGGTATGGTAGGCCTACTTTTGTTATCATTTAAGAACCAAAAAATCATGTCTGTTTATTTTTTAATTTAATGGCTAAGTATATTAATGTATATGTATACACTTTCTTGTTTAATAGTAAGAGTATTATGATGTTGTGATGTTTATTAAGAACTGATTTATGCATCAGTCTGTCTTGTATTTGTTACACATATCATGCACCCAGTAGTGTCAGTGTATAAAATGAATGTTAAATCGCCACGATTCCAATGTGTGACGTGTCCTTGAAATCGGGTCACTGAAATGCCACGACAGCACAATCTTTTGAAGTTTTGTAGTCCAGGGAACGTACGCGTTTGCACGTGAAATGACGAAGACAGAGGAGGAGAAAAAAGAGAGGAGAATTGGGGAGAGAGAGAGAGAGAGAGAGAGAGAGAGAGAGAGAAGAGAGAGAGAGAGAGAGAGAGAGAGAGAGAGAGAGAGAGAGTGAGTTCTCATTGTTGAAATTCTTGTCGCCATATTATTTCCTCTCTTGTTTGTTTTCCATCCCACTGTGTTAATGTTCCACACTAAAAATGAAACGTATCAGATCTCAATCTAGGCTACATTACACTAAATTACAGTCGTCGCTGATTGTCTTGTGCAGTGGCGGCTCGTCATTAAGTGCAACCTGTGCACTGGCGGGTAAAATGTAGCTCAGAATATCAAGAAATTATAATGATAATTTTGTTACAACTTATTTCGAAAGCACAGAGACCAAGGAAACACAGCTCAGCTGATTTTTATTCAGTGCATCCCACCCCCCTCCCCTTTTTTGTTTATAGCTATGCATTATCTTCCTATTACAGCCATGTTTTGTCACTGTTATTTTGAACTGTGTCAGTTGATCTGGCATTGTCTAGGGCTGAGATTTAGGTTTATGTTGTTATTTGAAGGAATAGCAGGGTATGGAGGAGGTGGGGGGTTGCAGAGGTAATTTTAGGATTATGAGCTGCCANATTTGGAAGTCACGAGCCGCCACTGGTCATATATGGACCGATGTACGAGTTACACTAACGATCTTACTACAGTACATGATATGTAGATCTCTCTATACATCTCCTTGATTATGCGAGACCTACGTACTACTATGCAAGTCCTAGCTTAGTCGTTAACAGGGGCGTAGCTCGAAATATGTATAACCAAACGTACGTACATATAATCAGTCATTTACATGATTGTATACATATACGTACTGCGACTCTCTCAGACAAAACAACCATAGTAAAGAGAAGACCACAACGATACTTACGTAATCTCAGACAAGATTATACATACACATATATGTACATGTACTGTCCTTTTCCAACGACGTCCCTGCCTCTTATCTCGTTATGAAAGGCGAGACGGCCTTACAAGTTGACATACAGAATTGTAAATCAAACTTCAAGGACTGACCTTTCACCACTAGAATATATCGATTAATGCAGAATTTCACTAAGTGAAGGCCAACTTCTCGGGGAAGATTACCGTCCGTCTGTACCATTTACACTAAGCAGGCGATGTTGCCACTGTCTACAAAAGGCATGCCCGCATCACTTTACAAAGGCAAATTTAGGGGCATTTTTTATTGTTTTGACATGAGAAGACTGCAGCATTGCAGACATTATAAGCGGGAAGGTCATTGAGGAGGAGTGGTGAGGATGAATATTATGCAGGATCACGAATATTATTTTGCATGTGGATTGTCGGATCACTGATGAAACGGCTGGATATGCAGGGTATTGTACCCACTGTATGCAATTATCGAATCGTTGTTCTTGCCAGCGTCTGTTTTCCACGCTCCTCCGATCTCCATATCATCCCCCACAAGACGACTTTTACAAGCTGACGGAAAATAACAACAGATTAATATTCCTTTGGTGCGTGCAGTCGAATCAGCGAGCCAGGACAATCAAATGAGAACTTGCACTTTTAACGATGGATCTCTTACCACCGTAAGAATTACATAAATCTGCATGTTGAACGCCACTGAGGGTGCATTCGCACCGATGCACTAATTAATATTATTCATGCGTCGGTAAGAGATCCCATCATTAATGCGCATTGCGCAAGCTCTGAAATATCGGATTTATTTTGTCATGGCCTGTAATGAGAATGAAGCTTGGAAGCATGAATGACCTGGTGATGCCAAACAAGCGTTATGATCGGAAAACAGAGCTGCGAAGTAAATAAAAGCTGTAGACTTCGGCTGGCCTAGTTTAGCTCGGCTGGCCTAGTTTAGCCACGTGGAAAGTGTGTGTGTGTTTGTTTTTTTTTAAGTGTTGCGAAAAGGTCAGTTATTGTCACTTGGTGACGAAGAAGGAGCTGATAGAAGGTTTGTAGTGCGGTTTGCGCTGTATCTAATGATCACATAAGGACAAGGGGTGTGTGTTAGGCCCAGTAATCGTACAATACCGTAGGCCTCTTATCTGTAACGGTGATGCGGGAGGCCAAATTAATGAGTTACGACTGACAATGTGCAGCTAGATGTGTTGATGATAGCTGCATTTTAGGCCTGTATTATGTTGTGTGGATGGAGATGAGTGCCTTATGAAACCTCAGGGTTAAGCCTTCATAGGTGGTTTGTGGACAGGCAGGAAAGCAGACTGACAGACAGACAATTGAAGAACTGAGTTGGCAGGCAGGTAGTCAAGTAAAAATATAGGATAATACTTTTAAAGCAAGATATAGATATGTAGTGTAATGTAGGCAGGCAGGCAGGCAGAAGAACTAACAAATCTGTGTTAAGTCGGCACACAGGGAATGAAATAAAAAGTAATAGACTAGTCTTTGAAACAAGATGTAGACCTGCCTAGGTGGTTTAGGGACAGACGGACAGACTAGCAAGAAGGCAGGCGGACAGACAGACAGACAGACACACTGACAAATAGACAGAAAAAATGGGCAGATGTGTGAGTCGGAAGGCACTCAGCCAGGAATAAGTAATAGGCTAATAATTTTATAGTAAGATAATAAATTGACTGCTATTCATAATTTAGCCAAGTGTTTTTTGTTTTTTTTTTGTTCATGTTAGCTCAGCTTTAAAAATTGTGATCCGTAATGATTTCTCCACTCCTCATTCACAAAGATAAGACTGGTGGCACAGTGTCATAAAGCGGTAATGGTTTACTACATCGGTACGTGACACACGTAGGCCATGACAAGTTACAGTTCTTGTCTGTGAAACTACACGTGGATACTTGCCTGTGGTTGACTGCGGTGATAGGATGTAGACTTGATGTTCAGGATGTAGACTTGATGTTCCCGTGTTTTTCTGACTTTGGATTAATGCTCTAGTTGTGTTTTCATATTACATGTATTCTTCAGGAGCAGTATATTGTGATAGTGCTAGTTTCATTGTAAAGTACGATTTCATCTTGGTCACAGCCATCACCACAACCACCACCATTACCACCAACAGCTTCGCATCCAGAAACAGCACTGCCACTATCATCATCATACTCACCACCACAACCATCACTGCTTGAGGCATAGTCTGAAAAAAAATATTCGTCATTTCAGCGATTATAAAGAATATAAAAATGGCACTTTGATACATTTAATACAAGATTATTAAAATATGNCTTGCTAGTTACTCAGCCCCTACAACTTCACGCTCCACTCACTCCCATGATCTTTAGCAGTGTTCATGCTGCTGACTGTTCACAACAAATAGACAACACTCCGCTTAATAACAACTTGTTTATAGATACCGACTATCTGACTCGTGACAATAAGGTTGAAGTTATTATGATGTACATGTGGTATAGTGTTCTAAATTCACAACCACTACTGCTATCACCACAATGCTATCACCACCACAGTCAGCTGCACTTAATGGCGACTCTTTGGGAGCAAAGAAAGACTTGTGTTAAAAAGAAGATGCAGTTATTCAGCATGTTTGATACACAGTGGTTACATGTACTCTGGCATCTCCAGGATGTTGTGATAAAGTGAAGTGTAGTTAAATGGTACTATCTTACTTCATTGTGCAAAAATAAGTTTATTTATGTATACTGTAGGTCTTCTTTATGTAATTTGTATGTAAGTAACGTTAGACACATTGATCCCTGAACACATTGTTTGTAACTGATTGTTTTATGTATTCCACAGGTAATTTGATACGGTTGCAAGTCTGTGCTGTAGAAGCATGTCTCCTGATTAATTTAATATCTCCTTACTGCCAAACTGTAACAACAGCTTTTTTTGTTTTTGTGGTGGAGCTCAGCAAAAGAGACGTTTCAAATCTTGTCCCACTTTCACTAGTGCCAGTTTTGCTAAGTTGGATCTAGTCAGGTCTCCTCACCACGCCATTCACAGTTTACAGGAACATCATCTTCGTCATCATCATCACCGTCAGCACTGTCAGCATCACCAGCACCTTCACCACTACCATCATCAGAAGTCATGGCAGCCAATTCAACCACAATAGAGCTGGAGGCTCAGCTGTTCCATATAGCCTCCTATCTGATGAAGGTGGACATGTTCCCAGTATTCTTCGCTGCTCATTTCATCATAGCCTGCATCATCGTCAGAGAGGATTCTAAAGATCTGGGTAGGTGTGGGACATAGTGTGATAATCTGTTTGGGATAATGGGCTTGCCGCAGATCTGGAAGGTGTCTTTTATCTTTAAATTTGTTACAGTTTCAGTTTGTGTTGATTGCAAATGACAGTAAATTAGGATGAAAAGCATAGGGAGCAGAGTTCGAGCCAAATCACATAAGAAAAAGTGTCAAAAAAAACCAAAATAAAACCAGTATCTGGAAGGGAACCATGGGGTCAGGATTGAATGAAAGACAAAAGTTTCATTACTAACTGTCTATATTAACATATATTAATGTGTTTCATGATTGTCATAAACTCTTCTTAATTCTTCAGAGCAACATAATAAAACATGATTCTTAAACAAAAACAGAGATTGTTTTTGGATTCATGTTCAGTGATCAATTATAACAGAAGTCTGGTCGCTTGAAATAACAATCAGTCTGAGAGAAGTATAAGTACGTCTTGTACAGGAGATTAGTCAAATTTGACCAAAAGTCCGTTGGAGCCAAAAAAGAGCCAGTCAGTTATTTGGGAATCAAGGAACCAAGATATGGTATTTGGCTTGAAAGAGCCAAGTCTGACAACCCTGACATGGAGAAGTAATCTGAGCTGATTTCAAATAAGAGTAGCCCCTGTTTTATAGTTGATATGGATATATCTATTGTTATGGACTGTTAATAGGAGATGATAGGAGCCCTGACAGTGATGAAAGTAGGTGGTATTGGAATGCTGTTTGAGTGTGACAGTTGACTGACTTGAGATTACAATTGTTTGAAAACAATTAAATCTGCTCTTTAGAGACTTTGCTAATTAGATTAGAAAATTTATGCTCATGGAAGCACATCTAGTATTTGTGACATTCACTACAAAGAAGTGAAGTAGAAAGAAGAGGATAATTATCTGTTGTGATGTCAACCCAAGAAGTATTTTGTGTTGGATTAATTCTGACATTAGATTAAATCCTTTTCCCAGGACAAAAATTTCGACAGAATCACCCATTTGCTATGTGGTTCTGTACACTCATGGCTGGTCTGTCTGGTGTATTTGTGGCAAACTTCCTGTTTGGAGACCCACTGATTGACATCATGAAGGAAAATGCATTGATTATTTTCATTACTATCATATGGTAAGGACCTCATGAAATAGAGAATATTTTTCGAATCTCGATCTTAAATCCTCCTTTAGTTTAATTTATCCTGTAGAGTTTCTTTCCTGAATGACAGCACAGCTCTCTACATGTATTTGTTTCATGGAAACCTGATCAGCTAGATGCATTTTCATATGATAAGGGCATCACCACATACTGTGACATCACTTCTTCCAGACAAACAAAATATAGGATATGATAATTTGCCTAGTCCCCAATAGTAGCTTGAAGATTTATTTCATTCTTTTTTTTTTCTTTCAAAACTGTTGCAGAACAAAAGAGATGAACTGTTGATAACTATAGCACTGCTGTACAGTATTCAGCATTACCCAAATCTACTAACTGAAGCTGACATTCAACTGTAACTGGTAACTTTACACACTTTGATGAGTTTCTTCTAGTTCATGTATACTTATCATCATGTCTTTCCTCCAGGTACCTAATGAACTACTGCCCATTCGACATTGTGTACAAAATTGCCATGCTTCCCCCAGTCATTCTGAGTGCCTCAGTTCTGCAAGAATGCCTACGAGTCAGATTTATTTACTTGGGACTTCAACAAGCAGCCAAAGTCTACCCACAGGCTAACATCATCATTCTGTTGGGTGGAGTTATCAAAGGTATGCAAAAGAAATTTTCTATTTCCATTATGTGTAGTAATGTGAAGCAGCATGGCCAAATGGTTGTGGCATCGGACTCAAGGTCTAAATGTTATGGGTTTGATTCCTTACCATGCTGGTGTTGTAAGTACCTTGGGAAAGCATTTCATTCACATCTTTCTCAGTCATCTGTCTGTAAAATGGGTACCTGGCTATAGGCAGTGAAAAATATTGTTATGATGCTAGTGATCAGCACCCATAAATGGCAGCGGCACTGTTTGTTCACCAGGAAGTTGAGAAAGTCCTAGAGTGATTAGACCTGCTGGGGTAATAATAGTGTGAAGTCACGTGAGCAGGCATTAGCCTGGATATGAGACTTACAAATCATATTATTATTATTATATTATTATTATTGTTTATGTAAGCTTACAGGTACAGCTTGAATCCATAGTGCTTCATTAATTTTGCAAGGGCTTTGCTCTGATACAGAATTTTGTTTGTTGTGATTGAGACTTCTGCTTTGTAAGATTTAGTTTTACCTAAGAAATAATTGAAGTATGTGATTTATTATAGACTATTATAAATTGATGACAAGTCTATTGTCAGCTGCTAAACTGAACAGGAATTTTAAATTATTGAAGGAGGGCATTTTGTCCTCTGATGAAATTTTCTCTAGTTTTATGTACCTTTTAAGATGTCTATATCTCTGGATATTGAAGTCACCATGGAAACTTGCTTTCATTTTTTTCACAGGAAATGGTTATGGTTTCATAAAAGTTGTGGAGCGGCTGGTGAGAGGAAAGTGGACACCTACAAACAATGAAATACTAGAAGTAACCTAGTAAGTACCACACTTTGATGACTTCTTAGCACTGTGAAACGGAAATTAGTGTTTTGTACATATTGGCCGACTCTCATACACTTCTTGCTGAGGAATGTGATAAAATACTGTAAGCATAATATTTCAGTATGAGGCATCTAGAGATTGACAAAAATAAATTTCATTAACCCAAGGAGAAGGTTTCTTCCAAAGCGTACTTTGCAGTCAGTATATATATATATAATTGGGCAAAAATCTGTAATACAAAATGGCCACTTTTATATTTAGGGAATCATACTATTCATACTGGAAACATGTATATTTAGTAAATTTTCTGGAATTTTGAGAACAGTGTATGCAATGTGCATCAGAGTGTTTTGTGAAGAAATGTGGAGATGCCACATCTTTTATGATGCCATGTTATTTTCTATACTGTGAGGTTGAAGTGGACACAAAAAGGCTAGGTGTAGGTTACAGACTCATTTTTTTTTTATTCTACTTTGTACCCACAGTTTTGCCAAATCTGGTTTGTATGCCAGCATCCTGTTCCTGCTGCACCACATCAAGATTCTGGAGGTCCCAATTGAACTGCTGTATTTTGGCATCATAGCTGTCTTTGTCCTCTTTCGCATGCTAATCATGGTGGCCAAGGTCAAGGATCCTCTACTTCCACTAGAAGCCCCTGTGTGTGCTTTGTTGTTTGGGAGTGGTGGGGATGATGAGGAACAGAAAGTGGAGAAGAAAAAGGAGGAAAAAGTAGATAAAGAAAAAGCAGAAAAGGAGAAAAAGGACAAGAAAATAAAATAATGAGTTGATAATACTAATAGTCATTATGCAGTGAATTATTCAGAAATCTTGTAAGTGAAAGAGTTATACATCAGAACTGCAGTTTATTCTAATGTTTGTTATTTATCATCTGATTGACAGGGTATACTGAAATAACTTTGCTACTTGTAAGCAGTTTTACTCTTATGTTGTCAGCTGATACATGTATGTAGTTTTGAAAATTGCTCTGATAAAATAATGAAACGTTCAGTACAACATTCCTTTTCATTCCAACATCATTTGCTGAATTTTAACTATCTCTGAAACAGACAGTCTACTTTATCTTATGATTTAGATCATTTTGTGAATTTGTGAAAGAAGAGACATGATATCACAATTTTGGGACTCATACAGTGTACATAACCTGTAACATGGACCTACAGATGACTATTTCTCATGGCTTGTAACATACACATGCATTTACCATGGAGGTTAACATATAAACATTGAAGCACCTGGAACAGTATGCCATGCATCAGGGTCTCGTGTTGCAATATGAGAACTGAAGGCAAGAGTGTATGGACTATTTATTGCTGTGTTTGTTCTGGGGTGGGGAGGAGGGGGTGAGGGGGAATGAATAAGTTATATACTCCCAGGATTGTGGAAAGTATTTATTGTATGCAGGTGAGAAAGTGAGTTTAGCTGTGTAGGGAAATTGTTCTAGAATGTAGAATGTTTTTCAGTGCCAATGCAATGTGTTGTTGAATAAAATTTAAAAGAACCTTAGACATAGAGTGGATGAAAAAAAAGAGAGAGGGTTAGTGAGAGTTAGAGAGAGAATGACAGAAAGTAGAATTGTAATATTCCTACTCATGTGTAATGAAATAATTGTTGGACCAAAACTTACCATTTCAGTGTAACAACAGGGAATAATGTTGTCATATGATAGGGTGAATGTATTCAGGGAATATTTCAACTTTTTCTCTTTTGTTATTAATGAGATGCTCAAGATCACTTTAAACCAGTCAGATGTAAATTTGAATATAATATGCCTGAATGAATGATTGCTTAAGTATTAAGTCTTTGTAACATTATTTGTTGTTCTCCAAATTTGTGTTCAGAATACATCTGTATTGTCTTGGTTATGTTGTTTTTTCTTGTTCAGTGGGAATGAAATTGCTTTTCACTATTACACAAATCATACATTTCAGTTTCATGAAAGTAAACATGTTCCTACAAGAATGGCCTATTTCATAATTGGTACCCTCAGTCCTAAAATATGACTTATTCATTCATGAGAGAATGTTAAGGTTTGTAATTGTAACATGAGATAGTTTTGAATTTGATGATGCTAGTCTAGGTGGTAAGCTGATAATCTTCATTGAGGACAGACGTTCAGGAATAGTGGAATATTGTTACTGTATAAAGGTCAGTCTAGCTCCACACAGTCCCCTTTATGGTACATCTCATTTCTCAGTTGTTCTGCCCCATACTTAGTGTATTGTGGTATCACATTGTACAAGACAAATACTGTACTTTCAAGAAATTGGGCGGAAGGGTGGGAACAGAGTTACACTGCATTGTTCAGTGTTTGTTGAAAGGCAATTCCAGCAAAGCGCCACATCAGTTATATTAAATTATGAAAAACTCCCACTGTAGTAAAGTCAGAGCATTTATAAAATTAGCATAACTGATATAGCATTCAGCTGGAATTGTCCTGAAACAAGACTTAAAGATAACAGCACAGTACATGCAGATTTTACAAAACAATGAGATTTTTGAAGTGCTTCTTGTCACGGACTGGTTTGGTCATTTGAGGAGGGTAATACGGATACATCTTACATAGTCATTTCAAAGAACAGATCTAAAATCCCATTTTTTTTTTTTTTTTTTAAATTTTTGGATGAGTTGCATAGACCTCATTACCAAACCCACACTGATGAAAGTTGTATGTAACCTTCATGGATACGACATTAGTTTTTACGTCAGCATCTATATACTTGGTAAATTTTCAAACAATTTTCCTAAAACTATCTAAAGTATATTTACATGTACATCAGCTGTTTTCCAAGTTTTTCCCGGTAAAATTTAGAAATGAGGAAGCAAGTTTTCAAATGAATTACAGAGCAAATTTAATGAGCCAGAAGACACCATGCAAACCACACTAATATTGTTTGAACATATAGAAGACATTACACTAAAGTAATGTTGATAACAGTTTGCAAACCCTGATAATTGTGACAATTATTATGTGACTGGGGCAGGGCGAAAGTATTCGGTAGAAAACATTGCCTGGGAATTTTTTGCAGTGGCGTCCCTTGCTATGCTGAACATAAGACGAAAGACGGTGCTAGTTTAAAAGTCTGCTGTACCGTACATAAACTGATAGCCTGGTAGGGCGACATCCTTTTTGTGGTATCGGTTGTTTGAAGGATTAGCAATCTGTAGAATGAAGAGAGCCAGCTCCTTCTTTCGCCTCACCAAGAACTGCACCTTGTTCGGCTGCGTGGAATCGCCAGCCCGGAGTTTTCAGGCACATGAGAAGGATCGCGCCGCCCTCGCCCCATCCCATCTTGGCTGTCTAACTTTCCACTAATCAACAATTAGACAGCAAAATATTACAAAGTAATATCAGCAGAAGGGCAGTTCCTTCTCTCTATATCTACCAAGACTAACGTTTCACTGTACTTAGCATCTTTATTCACTCTGACAACTCTCAGATCAGACGCCTCCCAAGTTCAGGAATGTGCTGTATCATGATAAGATTGACATTTTAGTAGAATCCCGATTAAAGTATGCCTTGGTGCATGGAAGAACTGTACTTAGGTATAGTGTATAGTCTAGTTACTGCCGAGGCCCACCTGCATACTAGCATACAGAATAATAATGATGAATCCTTGCTTGTAAAATTAAGAGTATTAAATAATGTATACTTAATAAGTAGGCCTAAGTACTTAGTATTGAGGTTCTACTGTATTTTTGCAAGGCTGTTCTTTTGAAACAAAAAATTGGACCATGCTTTCTGATTTTTACAGTCCTTTCCTCTCACTCCTCCTGTCACCCACTTCCCCGGCACCTCTGAAACAAAACAAAAAAGGCAAAGCAAACAGTAGTCTTTCTTCTGGTAGTGGTAGCACTCTTCGCAAGCTTACAGATATCTGATATTTTCCAACAACCAGATGTAGACTAGGGTTTGAAGCGCCTTATGTTTATCTACTGTGCGGAGAAGAAAAAAGCAAATAAATGTAAAAGGCATGCACTGGTTTGGCCACGAATGGGTGGGATAGAGAGACGAAAGTGCTACCAAAGAGTGTGTAGATTTAATATGCACGCTCTTTGCTGCTGGTCTCCACTGCGGCTTTAGGCAACACCATTTTTTTTTTTAAACAGCGGCGTAACTGAGTATCATCTTCCCGATGTCGAGCCGACAGCGCGGTGGTTGATGCCATCGCAAAGGTAAGAGGTTCGATTCTCGCCGCATCTCATACATTTTGTGTGTGTGTGTGTGTTCTTCTCTCTGTATCTATCTCTTGTGCACTTTCTCCTTTACCCATTTACTTATGAGCATCTGTTTATGTCCGCTCATTAATTTCCTTCTCTGAAGAGAAGGAAGGAAGAGAGAGAGAGGGAGGGAGAGAAAGAAAGATAGAGAGAGAGAGAAACAGACAAAGTCTTAAAGAGAGATGCAGTCTGATCTGAAGGACATCATAGACTAACTTCAGCTGCCTAGACAAATTCATGAAACATTATTTTGTAATGTGATAGTGGCCCGTATTCCTATGTACACAAGATAAAATTTGCTTGGAAGAGTGGTGGGGAGGGGGATGTAGGGAACGTCCTAGGCCCAGTAGGCTATAGACTGCAGTGGCACAACTAGGGGGCGCTTAAAGGAATTGCCTGGTCGGGAGGGGGGCATGTAAGATAAGGGACACAGTGATTTTTCATCAAGGCCATTGCTAAGCGAACGTACATGTGTACCAATGGACATAGGGGGCAGCTTGATCTCTTGAGAAGGGGGCACAGACTTATGGGGTGGGGATGGGGGTGAGGCTCCAGGCCTCTCTGGTTCCCATGCCTATGCCTCTGTCCATCATTCATGAGAATCGTGGAAGGGCCAACGCGTTATAGGCTGCAATGTTGGCTCAAGGTCGGTGTGCTGACACTAGTGTAAGATCTCCGAAGGATACGAGGTGGCTTTCAGCAAGTTGATTTTTTCTTCTTGGCTCAGCAGTCTACCAGTGTGACGTGTTGCAAAATTCGAACGCGAGGTATCATATTAGACATTCTGACAGCTCTGGATTTTTATATCAATCTTACTCGTAGGGCATCGACAAGAATTAGTCTAGTTGTAGTGGATACATGTATGGAAATGTATTTGACCAAGATCCTTACAAAATTACTGCAAGAAGGCAAGAAACGCATAAAAAGTGAGGTTTTGAAAAGTGTGTCAGGGTCACAGATGAACACGAGGCTTGTGAGTGAAAATTGGGAACGAAATTCAGGCTGGTAGGAATAATTATAAAGATTTAATTGTAGTGTCCTTGTGGGTTAGTGGTAGCAAGCTTAATTTGCAAGTTCAGAGGTCTTGGTTTCGGTAGAGATAGAATATTCTTGTAGTGGTAGGTGTTTTGCGAACTTTCTCCTCAACATTGATATTATTTTCACCGCGATAATGAAAAATTTCCTAAGTGGCATACTACCCTGATATAGTTTGTATTTTCGCTTAACTATCGGTTCAGGCTGACATTTTCTCCTCCTAATAATGAAGAATGCCCAGGGGCGGAGTTAAGGTCCTTGGGACCCTGGGCAGGAAAGAGGCGCAGGGCCTCTTTGCTGTTCATGAGAAAGAAACAAAACATGAAGAGATTCTACTCTTTTTCTTTCTTTCTCTCTCTCTCTGCCTTTCTCTCTTTCAATCTCTGTCTCTTCATACTTTTTGTTCTCTTTGTTTTTGGTGCGGGGAGGCCCTTGGCATGTGCCAGTGCGCCCATGTTGGAATCCGCCAATGAGAATGCCTTAGCCTCTGGTCACAAAAAATTCGCTAACATAGCAAAATGAGTTTAAGAGATGTTTCTGTGTATAGATTTACTGGTCGGCAGCAGTCAGATAACATTCAGAGAATATCGTTTCTGTGTTCAGTGTTGACGGACGAGCGGATGACTTAGACCTACCGACAGACGGCAAACACACAGGCAAGCAAAGGCAGATGAGAAAAGCTGAATAAAACCTTACTCCATGAAGTATAACTTTTCCTTTAAATTCCTTTCAACATGTGTACTTTAGACTCAGCGGCATAGTAACAGTTTGCTGTAGAACATGTATTTTCAGGTTTTGAGGTTACGATCTTTTACAGACCGGTCACTCGGCCTGCGCGTATGGCATCTCCTGCTGTTAGGATCAAATCGCACGTTACAAAGGAGAAGAGATCCGAATCTGAAATAGGAAAAGCTCTCTTTTAGATTACATAGCACACAATGCAAGGTCTGCATACTGTATAAGCAGAGAGGATGTAGAGAAAAAATTATGGTTGATTGCTAATGCCTTGTGTCGAAACGGATATGCCCTGCTTCATCATCAGTATCATAATAAAATGCTTGCCAGATGAGCAGGAAAGTTAACTTCATTTTATTCTCACTGTCTTCATTACTCCTATCCTTGTCATATATATGATAGTCATCAGTATTATCAAGTTTGGCACTCCACTGCCGCGAATAACCAAGATATTCTCTGTGTTATACAATGAAACTAGGCCGTGAGTACTGAGGACAAAATGTGACCGATGTAATTATGAGGGCATTTTACAAGAGCTGTGCTTCAAGTTAACAGTTTCGCTGCCATAGCTCAGCAGGATAGACCATCTGTTCTGGTTTCATCTGTGCATGTTTAGCGGTCTATTTTGACACATTTAACTTTCAAGTCAAATCTCTTGCACACTCTACAGACACCAGTATTTCGTGAGAATCTAATCATCATCGAAGTCAGAGACCACGGTAACAATGGGAGGACTACTGAACCAGTTTGCCTCCTATATAATGACCGTGGACATGTTCCCGGTGTTTTTCGCTGCCCACTTTGGCTTAGCCTGCGTCATGGTCAGGGAGGACTCGCAAGATCTCGGTAAGTACAGAGCTACATGTGTTTTCCTCTGGGTTATGAACCTGTCCGATACAAAGCTTGCGAACTGACGATGTGATCTTTGTTACTATGACTGGTTACTGCAACGGTGCTGAATGCACTCTTAGTAGCGTTCATTATGCAGAATTAATGTAACTCTTACGATGGTATGAGGTCCCATAGTTTATGCGCAAGTTTTAAAATTATTCTTCATATCAGAACTCTCGTTCCTTCCTCAGTCATAAGTGAAAAAAAAGTATACTTATAGAAAAAGCAAATTGAGACAGTCAATCTCATTTACGCGCAACTTTTCTGGGTGCATACGAAAAAAGACGACGCCAGTGAAAAGAGCTGCAAGGACTTTCATCAAGACAGCACTGTTGTCTGGCACAATTATGTTGTGATTACATGGAAGAGGCGATTAGGCAGATTCCATTTCAGTGATTGATGTCAAGCCTTAATGGTGATTTGATGTTAATTGAAACATACCAGAAAGTGGCAGCTGAATGCTGAACTCAAGCCGATTTTTTCCGTTACCTGCATTTTGGATAACGAAGCATCCCGATATAGCAACATATGCAAAATGGGAACTGTAGCGATTGGCTGAATGAGTATATCTATTATTTTCTCTTAAACAGGGCGTCACACAGTTTACAGACCGCTGCCTGATGTCTGCCGTAAATTAGACGCATCGGGGCTAACGTCTTCTAATGTTCATTGTAATGATCCGTATAGAATGTGTGTATCGGGAAAGGGCTATAAACAATAGCTCAGACGCTGTCTTAGCTACAACGGCATAGCACAAATGAATTTCAGAGGGAGGCATTTCAGGGGATATTGTAATTGTGGGAGGGGGACACTCAAAAAGGCGATACCATATTACACTGTATTGTGATTAGATCAATCTCTAGGGTAACTGTGTGCTTACCAGGGCGTATGGGGCACTTGGATAAGGGCAAGGGGGATGGCGATGGGGGGAACGGGGTGGGAAATGGGAGGATTTCTCCTCGTGTACCGGTACGCTTCTGCTTAGCATTTTAACAATGTCCAGAACATGCAGATAAAATAGGAAAAGAGAATTTATCTTATGGCAGGGACAGCAGCAGCCGATGCAAAATTTTCGGAATTCAAGATCAATATAAGTCCATGAGGATCTCTGTTCATTATGGAAGTTGCTTTGTCATTTATCCCATGTTTTTTATGTGCTTTGTTTTCCCGCTGAGGTGCCTGATATTTCAGATCTGAATTTCGGTTCCCCAAATATTTTAGGCATTCTATCATCCCTGTCATAATGTGTAGGTTCTGGAGCTTGTTTCTGTCTTATGTGGATAATGGACTTACTCTCCCCCAGGTCGCAACTTCCACCGGAAACACCCATTTGCCACATGGTTCTGCACAGTCTTCACAGGTCTCTCTGGCGCCTTTGCCGCCAACTTCCTGTTCGGGGAGCCGCTCATTGACATTATGAAGGAGAACACGCTGATTATTTTCGCTACACTCGTCTGGTAAGGATTTGAGCTCATATGATAGTGAGCGGGGTTGAAGACTGTAGATAAATTAGGGACATAGTGTGAATATTCACCGATCATTACATTAATCTACATAATTTATTAGTTGTTCTCTCTCTACATCACCCCTCCATAAGTAGGAGCCTTGTAGGGCTAAGGGGTTGGGGACCAGGCCCCTAGGCTGCAAAACCCACCTTCAAACGAAATAAAATCAAGACAAATATGTTTACTTAATTTCTGCTAGAAATCGCACCAACTGCTCCTTTTTTTTTGAGGGGGAGGGGGGAGTTTTCCAGGCAGATATGCGCCCGAAACCCCCCTTCTCCGGGCCTCCTCATTACATTCCTGACTCAGAAAATCCTAGATCTGCCTCTGATGACTTATCAGCAAACATCAACCTCACTATCATCAGAACACTATATTATCTCCGTATGTCATCACCAGCATCATATCATTGGATATCTAGTCACGGCTGACAGCTGCTCATCCAGTCACTGAAATATTCAGCAGCTGGGAGCTGTATCTTTGTATATCGTATATAATATGTGTATTTAGGATACAAAAATAATAATAATAAATAAAAAAAAAAGGACAGACTACTGGAGTTCGATACCAGCTGTGCCGTTTCTTACATTAGACCAACATCCAATGATTTGACATGCTTCTACACAAACAAACCATTGAGAAGGAAGCAGTAACCAGGTGCAGAATCGTTCAAAGCCAGCTTTTTTCGACTGTGTGCATTTCACCTGAATTTCTATATTGGTTTAGACAGGAAACAATGGAAGCACTGAAAATGTTAAAGAAACAAAGTGTCATCCTATCTACTGGTAAAACAAAAAAACACCCCAAACTGTAGCAGCACTCAACGGATATCTTGACTTCCGCTCTGGCCATAATAAAAAAAAAAAAAAAGAGGAACTCACCGATTACCGTCCTGTTATAATATATTCATAAACTGCTATAGCAAAAGGCCTCCTTAATCGGTGTTTGAAGTTACTGCAGAAATGATGCACAAAGGGAAGGCACTAGTCGAGGCTCAGTGGGAATGGAAACATATATTGTGTGTGTGTGTGTGTGTGTGTGTGTGTGTGTGTGTGTGTGTGTGTGTGTGTGTTTTGTATTACAATGTTATGTATGGATGTGAAGCTAATACGCTGTACATAACACGCTGGACATTCATAAAGATGCGGTTCCTAATAACAATGCTCAAAATATCATGGACAGATACGAAACCAAATGCTTATGTATTGAAGGAAACAAATCATGACAGAAAATTACTCACAGCAGTGTGGAAAAGACGATCAGAATTCATAGGATATGTAATGAGAAGATAACAGCTAGAACATTAATTGATAACAGATAGAAAACTAAAGGGTAAATGAAACAGAGGAAGACGAAAGGGGAAATTTCTGGATGGAGTGGCACGTTGGATGCGGGTACAAAGTATTTATAATTGTATACTGAAATGCCACCATGGACAGCAGACAGAAGTAGAGGTCCATGATCACCTGCGCCAGTCGGCATGGTAGTGAAATAAAAAGTGAATGTGTGGTGCACAGGCCCTCCTTTTCCATTGTCTACACTGCAGACTTCGTTATGCTCACCATCTGTCTGATTTCTTCCTGCCAGGTATCAGATGACTTACTTCCCTTGTGATTTCCTGTACAAGATATTCACACTTCCTCCAGTTCTCATCGGTGCCTCAGTTCTACAAGAATGTCTGCGACTCCGATTTCTCTATCTGGGGCTCCATCAGGCGGCCAAGATCTATCCACAGGCTTACATCATCATTCTTCTGGGTGGAATCATCCAAGGTATGGGATTATAGAATTGCCCTCTCTTGTTTTACTTAAACTGTATACATTATTTGCCGTGACAGAAAAAGAAATTTTAATTCATACAGTTGTCATGTACTTACATTCTACAGTCTTCTCCTGTCAGCATGTCTTGGAATAGTCAGGTCTACTTTTAACGCAATCTTTTGCTTGTACATGCGGACTCCCTTGCTCTACAAATTAAAGATTTCATTATACACATAGACGATGTGATGAAAGGGTAAAACTTGTATTTTATCATGATAGGGAAAGTCAAGAGATAGCCAATAAAAAATGAGAGATCGCAATCAGTAAAATGCGGGACTATCTCCAGGGACAAACCCGCTCTTTCATCAATACAGTTCATTTCGTCACAGATTAGCCTCTAAATCGCTTCTATTCTTTGATTATTCCAAATGTGGAATATAACATTTCCTTCCTTATGTACAATTGAAGTATTTTCGAGGTATTTTGCACACCACCTATTTTGTCGATACATAACCCAGTCTGCATTCACGTGAATACTGTGTATGATAATTTTGACAGGAAACGGCTATGGATTCATAAAAATTGTGGAGCGGCTTGTGAGAGGGAAGTGGACACCAACAAGTAATGAGATACTGGAAGTTACTTAGTAAGTACAACCAAGAGAGGACTCCACCTCTTCCCTACTCTTACAATGGTTCGACTCAGAATAAAAGACACGTTTTTACAAAATACAAACTTTACACCTGGAGAGGTAGGAAACCTTATTTTCACATAAAATGTTGAATATTGTTACTAGCAAACTGCATACGCGTCTTTATTGCTTGTGGACTTCAAAATCGTCAACCTGTATTCAGCGATCGGTACCAGAAGTTTTAGGATGATGGCGACTGACATTAATTAAAAATCAATTTTAATCACATGCCGAAGACTTCGGAAACTTCAAAACACATACCAGCTTGGTACAGTATAAGACGGCACCCTATTTCAGAATGAAAATTCATGAAGTTATCAGAGGATAAGCGAGCAATTTGCAAAGAATAAAAATAAGGTGTTGAGATAAACTGATGGAATCTAAAAATAGATTTTAAATATGTTTATGTGTGTGTGGTGGGGGAGGGCGGCCCCGGGGGGGTGTCGGGTGGGGTATAGAGGCAGAATGTCGGGTTGATTTTACAGTTTTATTCGCCAGCTGAACAGAGTAGGCCTACTGAGTAGGCTTGTTACTTACCTGACCCGTGACAATGCGAACTTTGTCATGTGTTGATTGCCTCTGATAAGCTTGTGAACTTCTTCGGAATACCCCACATGTACTGTATGTACTGTATCACTGATGATACTGTGCTGGCTTTCATAGTTATACACAACTTCTGTATATTTTATGCTAAGTTTGCTATTGTTGTATTATGATAGACCACATACAAAACATTTTGTTCCACAGCGGTTGAAACATACTTCTGATCTCACTGTTCCAGTACATGCACAAATACTGTTTCTCTAATTCCTCTTCATCCACAGTTTTGCTAAGTCCAGTCTATATGCCAGCATCCTGTTTCTGCTACACCACATAAAGATCCTGGAGATTCCTATTCATCTGCTCTACTTTGGCATCCTGGTTGTCTTTGTCGTCTGTCGGATGCTGATCATGCTGGCCAAAGTCGAGGACCCCCTGTTATTAATTGAGGCACCAGTGTATGCCTTCTTGTTTGGAAGCAGCGATGATGATGATGATGAAAAGAAATTAGAGAAGAAGAAGGAAGAGAAAGTAGACAAGGAAACGACAAAGAAGCAGAAAACAGAAAAGAAAACGAACTAGTAAATGAAGAGACTGTAATATCGGTGTAATTTGCAAGTTTAACTCCCCGGCCAGTTTTGCTCAGAGGCAATATATTCTGGACAAAATGGTTAGCTTTTGATGTAATGGCTTTGATCAGTTTTCAAAGTTTGGATAGGATCCAAATATTAATAAACGGTTTCAGCCTCGTCCCCACTGAAATGGGTGTTCACTTAGCCTGAGCAAGGAATAGGCCTTCTCATGAGAGATCTACTAGCCTAGGCCAGAATTACCACGGAGAGAAACTGACCGAGGAGGAAAGCTGATCTGTTATTTGTTAACCGGTAATAATTAATAATAACCAGAGCTTCTTCAAGAGTTAGAGTTCAGGTCGTTTCAATTTATTATCCGTACCCTGCTTAGCGAGAACCTTCATAATTAGCTGGGCAGAAAATCTGCATTCATTGTGCTAATCACGAGGCAATGTTTACACACTTTACATTGTATACGTGTATATACTATAAAAGTGACAGCATAGAAGACCAACAGAATGGCATTCCATTTCACTCTTGTTAAGGGCCATATGGTTCACTGATATCGTTAGCCCCTCAAATGTGGCTATTTATACAAATAATTTAGATCATTATGCCAACATCATATGAGAAGGATCACCGTTTCAGGGTTTAATTCATTTTGCACAAAGTGGATCGCATACACTCATAAGCACGGTCAATGTATACTCACTGAACTGGCAGATGTATTCCCAGTCGATCTTAGATTACTGTGCCTCAAGACCCAAGGGTCATCACAGATAGATCTAGATGTACATTTTCATATGTTTGTATTCGGAATTGGTTCTTCTGAGGGATTCTTGATGAGTAGACATGTGTATGTGCGCGGTAACCAGTGTTGCAATGGGTGAGGTATGAGCGAGTATAGGTAGACCGTTTTTTTTCTTTTTTTTCTGAAGGCGAGGCTGAGAGCGAATGTGTACGTGGCCGCGTGTTTTTATGCATCTGCAATATGAATATTATTATGAGGAGAGTTCTGCCTTTCTCTGGCAAAACAAATCAAGTGCAAAGTTCATAGAAATTTAATATATTATATATTTTGACCATTTAAGATATAACTTATCATATTATGTCAACCTTTCGAGGCATAACTTCATAACAACCTTTCTCCCCTATGTATAAGTAATGAGAATTCATTTTGAAAAAGGCCTGAAAATAATTTAGTTTCCGAGGAATTTCCATATGTTTAGATGTATGCACGTATGCATGCATTGGCAACTAGCACATACACATACATCACACAAATAAAGTGGCTTAACTCACTCTTTTATACGACCCCATCAAAATATTGTAATTCCTTTACGGCTGTATATAGAACATGAATGAAACTCACGTGTTGCAACCCTTAAAACCTTTTGTAAGAGGGTAGTCTAGTGAGTATTAGTGATAGACGAATAGATATCTATTTCAAAGTTACAGATAATGATTCATCTGCCTCTCCACCCTGGATCATGTTTATAAATGCAGTACAATGTTAGGGTCACAGAGTGAATGAGAGACAGCTTGGACTAGAAACTGACATAGTGAGCGCTGTGAAAAGACTTGGCAACATTCCTGTGTAATGAATTGCTTGCAGCTAGCAACAAATCAAATATCACCACCATAGGGGGTGTTCACGTCAACACCCTAGGGGGCTGTTTTGTGTAATATTAGGGGCCAGTGTTGCTGAGTGTGTTAAGTGTGTTGAAAGGATCGATATACTGCTTGGATATACAGTATATGTTTTTGTAAGTGGCATACCCAGGATAATTTTCATCTAACCAGACGGAATACGTTAAAATAGTATTTATACAGTTGTGAGCTTGACAGATCTAATGAACTCTAGTAATAATATCCGTGGTGAACAGGTCCGCATTTTGAGTTTTGTGAGGTATTCGACGTATTGAGTAAAATTTAATACACTGTACCAAACTTATGAAACCCAGGACAGAGTAGAACAACGAGTAGTTTATGTATTCTTTTTTTTGTGTGAGGTTCAAGGTCTTGAGATCCTAATTGTAATTAAAAACTCAACATTTCCATTGATCATTAATCTTTGTGTCCAGTATGTAGATGTCTATTTTGAACGTGTCAATGTTTTACTGCTATATTAATACTGCTGAAACGGTCTTTGTAAGACTTTCCATAAGAATAAAACCATTTATTTTAGTTACGTCTATGTCATTTTCTTCTTTTTTTAAAAGCATTTTAAAAAAAAACAACTTGTTGTCTGATACTGCTTAATAATAATGGAATTATCTTTGCATGGTAATAATACCAGTAATATACCATAATAATATAGTAATGCTACTTGGATGTAATACCCTGGTAAACACCACATGAGGTGACCTTCTGGTTTTGATGCCTTGAAATGCCAGTAACAACTTCGCGTACTTTTGTCAAAATTTCAGTCCTCTAATTTACAAAAACAGTTCGTTGTAAGATAGAAAACTGCAAAATATTTCTTGATGTACTTCAAATATATGAGCACATAGTGGAATATTGCTCGCACTTGTTCCAGCACTTCACCAAATGTCACTTTACAGAAAGTTAGGTGTTCTTTCCCAACATGAGCCCATGTCAGTCTTTTGCAACAAGCAAGATCACTGGCAAAAACTAAGAAAACTGTTTATTTTTAGTATAATTCAATTAGTTCTCAATCAATAGCCTTAACTATATCACACATTACACAGCATTCATCAGCAAAGATTACTTCAAAAGATTCACTTTCTTAAGTGCTATTTTAGAAAATGATGTTTTTTTTTCCTTCTTTTTTTAGCTTCTCCTGTAAACTTTGGATTTTGGTGTTTACTGGGGTACTGCCCCCAAATGATCTTTTTGCACATATTAATGGTTTCATTTATAATAAGTCTCCATGAGATTAAAAGTAAGAAATCAGAGGTGGTTACTTGAAATTTGGCTGAGTTAAAAAACAGCAGAATTTATCACATTGGCAGCTGCTAATTGCAGCTATCTGGGTATGAAATTACATTAAAGTCTAGGTATTCTTGAAGAGTTATGTCCTTTACAGGTATGATAACATAATATAAGAATGATCATATGAATATCAATTCTGGATAGTCGATAGTTTGTAAACTTCAATTTCACTTTTGGCACAGAACTTGAAATTGAATCCCCACCGGCATAACATGAAAGGAAAAAGAAAGACTGACTTGTTTTAGGCACTTTTTATTTTATTATTGTACTACATAAAGAAAATGAGAACAGGAAGATAACGAATTCGAAATGAAAACAATAAAAGAATGCTACATCAAAAGGGTGAAAATCAAAGTAATATTTCACACATTGTGTTATGATAGAAAAGGCTACATGACCTACAGGTACCAAAGTTGTAGGGTTCAAAGGTTCAAGATTAAACAGAAATATAAATAAACAGTAGTCTGTACACTTCAATACCTGTTGGGTAAACAATAATACAACATAAGGAATAATATTCCTTCTCTTGTTAGAAGGACACTGTGGCTAGTAGTATCAACACATACTGTCAAATTCATGCAAAACCTCCATATGTTAAAATTAATTGATTCTGTTACCCAGAGAGTGGAAAATGTCAAAAATGCAAAATGACGTGTGACTTGTTAATCTGAAATCCATCATGTGCATAAAGTTTTTGTTCCAGTATACCACTACCAGCTAAAGAGGTAAAAAGAAATAATGCTGATCTGGTAAAAAATGATTTATCAGTCTGAAATCATTCTTTGATGAACATGTGTGAATAAGAATGTCTTTGTAGCCTTCTTAAATAAATAATAATGGTAGTACGCGTATATCAAGCTGAATCTGTTTTTTTGTGAAGAATTTGCATTATCACCAAAATTAATCTCTCTCAGTGTGGATTTATTTTGGATGTAACTTGTTTATTTTTCTCACAATTTACCTTTTCTGTGCAACTGAATATTAAACCGCTTGCTTGTCAATACCTTAAGAAATGTTTTGGCAATTCTGAAAATGTTACATTTAAAATTTGATAAATCTGAAATCAAGGATTAGATTTCTGAATCTTTTCAGTTATTTATTGTTTTCAAATGTAATGTAATTGTTACTGGGCGACGGATAACATATCGAATAAACACAAACAAGTAGTAAGTCCTGCATCAGTTTGACAATATGGTAGGTGGCGGGTACACAAACGACAGAGATCGTGATTGTTTTGTGTCGATATGTAAATGAGGGAGCACGGTTACACACACTGAAAGAGCAAGACACACACCGTGTTAATGTCATCAGATTTTTATAAAAAATGAGGTTTGTGTAACTCAAAGAGAGAGACATAACTTGCACTAAGCTCTTTGTGCAACCAAAGAAGACAAGCATATCCATATCCACTAAACAGCAATAACTACACACGTTTTCACAGTCGATTGCATTAGGTGACCTTATCAAGACTCACAATGACAACATAGGAGGAACAGACGCTTAAAGCCAGTCTAACTGATGCAAAGTTTCCAGTCTAATATTCTTTTAAAGCCAGTCTAATAAGATGCCAAGTTTCACTCCTACTATTTGAAAATACTTGTGTCAAACTTCCTGCATTTTCATGAGTAATGAGTAAATACATAAACCTGCTTTAAAATTGCAGAGATAGGCTTGGTTACTTCACAACAAATCTTGAGTAACATGCTATGATTCATTTAATAGGTACTGTGAACAAGGAGATTTTTCAAACAATGCTGCTGAACTATAGGTCAATGTAGGGCTGCAACATTCCCATAGGTGCCTCTAAATGCTACATCAAGCTGGTGACACTTTCATATCTACAGTAAAATTGTAGAACTAGTGAAAACTGATGAACACTTAATCCGTCCAGAGTCAATATCAAATTAAAATATTGCACAATCTTAGACGTGTTGCCCTATATGTGCAGAAATTTAATATCAGACTGCAAAAGAACAATCTGAGCTGAAAAAAAAACAACACCTTTCAATCACATTTCATGTCTGTTGATGGCCCCCATTTACTTGAAAAGATTAAGACCAGTTTACCTGAAGATGTCACCCTTTCCTGAAAGTGTCACCTTGACTTGAAGTCAGTATTACTTAAAGGTGTCAATTTTATTTGAAAGGGAACCTTACTTGAAGGTGTCTCTTTCATTGAAGATGTCACTTTTACCAAAGATGTCAACCTTGCTTGAAAGTGCTACAGTATATAAAGACTGAAGGAAAATTCTGTTAATTACAATATTATCTATTGCGCCAATCTCCCAACCAGCATCCTCTAGCTGCACTAGTGAATGTAATGCTTTCTTCTCATGCAACAAACATGGTTTTTCAATCAACAGTTGGTGAGTGGTGCATGTTGCTAATTTAGTGTTGCAAGTTGGCTCAAAAGGACTGACTTGGACAAACATATACCAACAGCAAACACTCAGTTCCTATATGCATCCTGAAAGTTTCCTTCTTTCACAAATTAGAGTTTTCATACTTTTCAAGGTTACCTCATTCTTTTTTATATTAAATTTACCTATGGCCATGATCATGTATATGTTGCTTGACATGACTTGATCCACCTCACGGAGATCCATTATGGTTGCCATTTTCCCCACATGTATCAGTTAGGAATCTTCACCACTGGTATGTGAATTTGTGTTACTGCACAGCTAACATTATGAAAATAAAGATTACCAAACATAAAAACAACAACAACAACAAAATCAGTCGCACAAAACTGACACTTGCTAGCAATATAAACATAATATTACCTGAAAACATGACCATTTGACAGAAGGCAAACCTGAACGAAAATTGAATAAAATCTTGCTGTGACTGATCACTGGGTATTTCTGTATGAAAGTTGTTACTTGATACCTAAGCAAACTGACCGCTATATTCTTCCTGAGCCTGTCAGTGATAGTTGTATGTGAAGAGAAATCACATGGAAGGCCCCCATCAACAACCCATGATTAACAAGCGAGGCAGTGAGAATGCATGGGGTTGACAGTGCCAGGCTAAGTTCGGAATGTGGTCAGGTAGAAACACACACAAACAAATTATTCCTGGAAAAAGCAATCACACTGCTGCTCATAGGTTATTTAAATGCAGGACCAAACCAAACAACACCAACTATAAAATGTTAGACCACTTCTGTGACAGCCAACAAATCAGTGAGTCTCACAGACAGCACCTACAGAAAAATGTTTTGGCACACATATATAGCAAACACATACAGATCTCTTGGGATAACATGCAGATCTTGCGTTCATTTTAATTTGATTGCGTCATTACATATACCGACTAGTATATATACAACATCAACATCAACTTCAACAGGTGTACACAATAACCTTTCCAACACTTTGCAAAATAAACATGCAAAATATTTCAAGGGAAATAAAAATAGGAATTAAAAAAGGTCAACACTAAAGGTTTTGTCTCTCAGAATCATAACAACAACCCAGGAAGACAAACTGTCAAAACACTGACTCAACAACACACCGGAACAGATAATTGAATGAAATGATGGCTGAATGTATACTGGACTGAACTCAAGTAATATAATCCCTCTGGCAGCTTTGATAGTTTAAACAGCTGATAGCTGATATCACTAAGATGTGTTGCAATGTACAAATCATGTGAAGGTCTATTGAAGATGGGAGCAAAATATCAATGGGTACTGAAGTGAATGGAAACAGGGTCAATCTCCTCCACAACCTCACTATTGTTACGTTAACTTCTCGCAAGTTTGTCAGCTACATCCAATGGACACACAAACATTCAGTACAAATAACCAAAGCTTGGAAAACTCACTCACCATCAGAACATCTTTCATGTCCACAAGCTAAATGCACTCCATGATGCATTTCAGTTTCACTGTATACTTAATCAATGATGTGGATGACAAAATCCCTCCCAGTATGCTTCGAAAGTTTTACTCATCTGAGAACAAACATGTTTGAGGATGTGTTGTTGAGAATATTTATGTTTGAGGATATGTTGCTGAGAACACCTATCTTTGGGGATGTCACATGCAAAGCTCTGTAATATCTCAAGTACAATCCAAGAGATGTAAGAAAGTTTTCTACTCCTTTCCAACATTTATGGGACCTGCAACAAATACAAGTTGAAAATCCATAGCCAGATAAATTTCAATACAAGAGTCTTGTATGACAATAGAAAGTGACATTCAGCAAGCCAGCTAGCAAAATATGCACTTATCACAGGAGCAAGTCTCATAGCAGAGTCAAACATTTCAGCCATTTTGGACATATCTACCTTCTAAACTGAGTCAAAACAGATGTCAACACTAGCTCAGTGTTATAGGCATTTAGTTCACTCCATCCTGCACTTTAAAGTACCAAAACAAATTCATGTACACTTCTCTATATTCTTAATATCATAAAGCAAAAGCTCCATAAGGAGAATAAAAAGACTGCCTCCATTAACATGAGTGTACTTGCAAACCTCAACGAAATAGCACCTTTATGGTTGAATGCACAAAACAGTGACATCCATGCTAAAGATGCTAGCTACTGCACCAGCTATTGCATTGCACCATTTCTTTCTCAACACTGAACACTGTTTTCTTTTTCACAGTTCTGCAGAAAAGCTCAGCAGGGGTATGCATCTGATGAATAATTAATGACAAGGCTTTTTATACCTCAGTTCATCTGCAGCAACAATATAAGGAAAAAAAAATATGCCAGTGATTTTCAGCGATGTTTTCAACTCACAAAATGCAGCACTGCCCCAGTGAACCTTAATCCCAGTCAACAAGCTTCATGAATCAGTCACACATCTCAAACTGCATATTCTTTCGTTTCTCATTTTAGACTTATGCGAGTTCCTTCTCATTAGAAATTCTTAAATCTCAACACTCCTGACTATCAAGTGCCAATTTTCCTTTTGCCTGAACAGTATAAGATAATATTAATACACATTCCCTGCTTTCTTAGACACAGCTGTATAAGTTGGGACAAGAAACTTAACAGTCCATATTGGCAGTCTTCATATGGATCACATTACCAAGGCCAACTTAAGTTGCACAAAATAAATCAGCATTTGTTTGAATCTATGATTACCCTCATTCATTGGTTACTATGACCTGACTAAACAACAGAAGATAAGCCTCATCCTTTCTCATAACTCAGTCAGTCTCACTGCAAAACTTAGCAGGGAATCTTACATCAATTTTGTATATCTTTCTTAATCTTTCTTTTTCTCCTCCTTGGATTTGATCACATCATTTCTTGGGTCTTTACTCTCATCTTCCTTTGCTGGTTCCTTGGAGGCTGCACGGCGCAATGCATCCCACATTCCACCCATGAAGATGGCACAGAACAAGTTTTCAAGAGGTACAAATGGATCGTGGATGCCCAGTACCACTGAAGAGATTTTGAAGTAGACAAAGAAGAGCACAATGCCAAAGTAGATCAGGGGGTGAGGCACCGCAATCAGGTTAAGGCGTTCACACAGGAAGATTATTGAGGCCACGCCACTGGCTTTAGTTACACTGAAAAGAAACAAAAAATGATAAACTGTATATACATGGAGGCATCTATCATATGTGTTTATCTTAAAAGAAACTAACAGGTGATTAACTCTACCTTAAACAAAGTATTCATACCATTATACATGGAGTGATATGAGAGAATGTTCTGTTCTGTTTAGACAACTACCAGATGATTCTTATTACTTCAACATTTGTGGGGAAGCTGTGTTTCTTCAAGCATATTAATTTAAATAAGTATGATAATTTCTAGAAAAGATGACATTTGCCACAGATCAGCTGAAATCAGCTATCATTAATATGGCAAAACTGAAGGATCTGTGGTTCATCAACACCTGAAATACTACTACTACAGTAAATTATAATGTTGCAATGGTAACCAACAAAACATTGAGACTTACAAAGATGGCTGCAGAATTTCATTACTGCCTGGGATCCAGATACCACGAATCAATCTGTCAAAGTTCTTCATCAACCCACTTCCAGCACCTGAACAAAATGAACACATCAGTCATAAGATTACCATGGTGACACTGAATTAGTAACATCCCTTCTTTTCTAGGTTCATATCAGCAATGACTGGAGACAAATTTTACTTTTCTCACTTCTTCAAGTTTACTGGCAGAATTTGTCTTTTTAATCTTAACTCACTGGAGACTGACCTATTTCTGGCTGTCAGTACTGCGGGGACTGATCTAAAAAATGGCTGCCACCCCACTGGGACTGAGGATTTTGGGCTGTTTTCAAAACATCACTGCATGTGTAAAAGTTGATACTTTTATATGATTTTTTGCATATAATAAGATAAACATGAGTTCTAACAAAATATGAAATCAGATTTTTGATGCATACAGTAGTTTTT
>JAWQUT010000086.1:1449045-1491407 GCA_033807755.1 Ellobium chinense | reverse complement strand
AACTGAAGGATCTGTGGTTCATCAACACCTGAAATACTACTACTACAGTAAATTATAATGTTGCAATGGTAACCAACAAAACATTGAGACTTACAAAGATGGCTGCAGAATTTCATTACTGCCTGGGATCCAGATACCACGAATCAATCTGTCAAAGTTCTTCATCAACCCACTTCCAGCACCTGAACAAAATGCACACATCAGTCATAAGATTACCATGGTGACACTGAATAAGTAACATCCCTTCTTTTCTAGGTTCATATCAGCAATGACTTGAGACAAATTCTACTTTTCTCACTTCTTCAAGTTTACTGGCAGAATTTGTCTTTTAATCTTAATAGGATATTTATTGTTCACTGCACGTGGACAGTGTCCAAGAGTGTTGTAAGCTAATGAAGCACTACCTTGTAATTGTGGTCACTGATCTGGTGAATTTCAAATTATCTACATCATTATGCTTTCTCTTATGCTCTCTGTTTCAGTATGATATCACATCTTAACAAATCAGAAGTTTCAGTTAGAAATTATGGAGTGCTCATTTAAGTTCTAAAATCATGATTTCCAGTGGTTAATACACCAAAGAAGTGACTGGGAAACTTTACCTTTGATGGTTCCGACCATTATAATTATAAGGTAGGAATTTGGGTAGAGCTTGGCTGCGACAAGGACACCATGGTAGACTTTATGGGCTCTCTGTGTCTCCTTTAGTATGCATATGATCAACTTGATAGGCAGGAGCTTGGCTAGTTTGTAGACCAGGTCAAAGGGTGAGTAATTCACTAAGTACCTGAACAAAACAATTAATATCAAGCAATGTGATATTAAGTATCAGAGATGCAGGTTGTTTAATACAGAAACTGTGATTCATTACACAACAACCTGCCCCCAACCCTCCAATGTGATGATGCATGTAGCTACTAATATAGTACACTCTGATTTAACATAGGAGTTTTGCATACCACTTGTCCTAACCCAATGAATGTTCTTCTGTCTCGAGGTTTAGGGCTTATTATTTAGCCAGCAGTATGTAATAGTGGATTTCAAAACAACCACCCTTGCTTCCCTATAACACTAACAGTGTCTTATTTGCCACTGAAGAGGAGGTGCAGGGGTCCACCTGCATTTCATAAAATACTGACCTTTTTACAGGTTTACGTACAGTAAATCTTTAAATGAAATGTGCTCTTTTCACTGAGAGTTTATAAAATTGCAGACAGAAATGAACATATCATAAATGCATAAACAGGCAATCACATGACACAGACATAGAATGTCTTAGATAAACAGAGAAGAACGAGCCAGAAAACAGTAGAATGATTCTGACAGTCTCATTCTACAAATTTCTCAGTCTTATGTCAAACAGCAGTCTCTAAAAGACAACATTCTCTGTCTTCCGAGAATTCTCTAAAGTGTGGCATTCCTGAAGGAAAGAAAAGTGATCCAAAATGAAAGTCCCATACTTCGCTAAACTTCACTACATCTCAGTTCCCTACATGTACAACTATATATAGACCCTATCATTGTGAACTTAATCCCATATCCACCATCCATCATATTTCAAGCATTGCTGCCAAAAAAATATATTCGAACAAAGTACAGAGGACCAAACATAGTCTGATAACAGAAACTACATGATACCCAACACTTACCAAATAGCTGTGGCTGTGAGAATACTCTGGTGATCCTTGAATGGTGTGATGAGGGGCTCACCCAGGAGAAAGTTGGCAATGATACTGCCCGCAAAACATATTAGCATTGAGGACAGCCAGCTTGACAGAGGATGCTTACGGGAGAAGGGCTGATTTGGGGTGCTGGCACCTGAGATAAGAATGATAAGTTCAGTGGGTAGTGAAAAGTACATATTCTGAACTCGGTGATCTTTATTACAGAAACAAGCACGATGGAATGTCCAACAAATGAGCCATGGGACCAAGGTTGCATCTGATCTATCAAGTTTCTTATTACAAAGAATGTATCAATAGTATTACTTACTTCTGTATGATAATAAAACTGATAAGGAATTATTTAATATATGTAACATTGTGGAAACTCCTTCGTCCTTATCCAAGGAAACTAGACGTCGGCTTTCCTAATCTGAAAGCCAGAGTGCACCTTCCCTATAGGATTACTGCTGTGACTGTGGTCACTATCACAGAGACATATTCCAAAACATACACATGACAACACATCAGATTCTGACATTATCAAACATTAAATGCGGAAGTTTGTGCCTAAAGATAAGCAAAGTGTCTGTTTATCTTGATGTCACTACATCGCATCATACAGTCCTGTATTCTTTAGAAAGGATAGGATTCTACGTGGCCTGATCTTTTCAAAAAAGATCTTTTACTGAGGACAGTTTGAAAAATGTCTGCAGGCATCACAGAATTCTAAACACTATTATACAATATAATGTGTCATGATGTGTAGCCAGTCACATCCAATTTAGGCAGGTGGATCTTCATCTCTCAGAATGAATGGATGTGTTATGGGTACATATCCCAACCTTAGGTGGCTTAATACAACTTCGTCCACAAGGCTGAGATGTCACCCCTAGGTCTTTTCATGAATTCCTCCTGTTTAAAACAAGGTTTAAAGGTTCCTCCACTTTAAACCCATGTCTCTATGGTCTGACTGCAAATTAAAATGCTCTATTATTCAGTTAGTACAGCTTTGAAGCTGCATCAGTTTGCAGCAGGAATAACATCAATTTCTCCTGTAAATTATTTTAATTTTTATCATAAATAAAGAAACCTCTCTAAACATACTATATTATAGTCTAGTAGCTTTTATTTGCCTGCTTGTGTTGCAAATTCTCAAAAAAAAAAAACCACCAAAAAAACACTGAAATATTCTTTCAGGCCAGACATCAAGAACTTCACTGAGTTCTGAATAGCTTTTAACATAGAAATGTGTTTCTCAAATACTACTGCACAGGACAGTTAGGGAAATCGTGTCAAGTACTGTAATGGAACATACTACTACTAACTACTACAGCTTTAAAAATGTATCAATTAGGACTATGGACTAATTATAATAATAAATGCCCATTACGCTCTGTGCACATGTTGTGTACTTGTCTTGATATGAAATTTGCATGATGTACTGACTCTGAAAGGTAGATAAAATATATACAGAACAGAGTAAGTGACCAAAGCTTTGCAAGAAGCAGACAAGGAATTCAAGTACCAAGTGGGGTCTAAGACCGTGTGGGCTCTAATGAGGAGGAGGGGTATCCTCTCCTTCCCAACTGAAAATTGTTATGATATCAAGGCATCAAGGCCTCTCCTACTAAATAAAGTATACTAGGCCCAGTTGCTTCCACTACTGTGAAGGTTTTACTTCATATCTACTTGAAACTGCAGTAACTAAGGAGGAAGTACAGGGCAAGACCAGAATAGTCACTGCAGAACAATGAGCTAATAGCAATACTCAGAGATAAGTATACAGCGGTAGTTACATAAACAAAACTGGGTATTTCCTTGCATATTGCGTCAGTGACACTGCTAGGCAGGGCTTTCTCAGTTTGCATCTCCATATTTTGCAAAACTGTTGCCTGGTAACTGAGTAAACATGAAAAAACAATATGAAATATAACAGAGGAAAACACATTCCTCATGAAGAGTTACAGAACAGCTTCATAATTAATTAATTATAGGTACTAGGGGAATTTTGGGTCCATTTTGGGTTTAAATAGCTGAAAGTAGCATTCCTTAGCAACACCTTGGAAACAATGAAAACAAGAATACATGCTGTCAACTTCCCTGAACCTCCTTGCAAGCATGGAAGAAGTTGTGATTACAAGGAGCTGTGATTAACCAGTGGCATTTACTTAAAAACAGAGGGTTTTATTATGAGGAAAGTGTTGCGATTAGATTACAAGCAATTATAAAAACTGTAATTAAGTGGATTCAACTGCAGCCATATAAGGCACTGTTATTTTTTACATCTTAAGCCTAACAATGATATAAGGTTGGTATCTTATGCATTTGTAAGCATTTCAAAGTCACAAAGTTAACAATGCCTCTAAATCAATTCATCTGTGCCTCCCGTGGCTCTGTTCATTGCCAGCTAAGATACATGCCAAACTGAATTAAGCAGTCTAGTAATTTCTCCTGAGATCATGCACAATGTCAGAGGAAATGAAATGTGTTGATCCTTGTGCATTATACAAACACGATGAGCCTGTTCTTTCTTACCTCCATGACAAAGATTATTTAATTTTTCTTAAAGTCACAAAATAAATGGAGATGGACCTCTGATCTGTAGACCAGAGATTTTTTAAAATCTGCGGCCAAAATTTCTGAGAATGAGAGAAAATCATCTACTGCACACAGAAGTCCACAGAACTCACTAAATCATGTAAAATTGAGCACATTTTGGATTATCCATGATAAAGAAAAATCAGTGTTGTTTGCCTCAGCCTATTTCCTCATACAGTGACCAAGATCATATTCCACAACGCATCATGCTGCAATTGGTGGATAATGTTTAAGAGCCTCTGTTTGACTCTGAGTTAAATATGTTGAAGACATGGATTGCTTACACAGGGACTCATATATCACAGTACAAATTGCAAGTGTGAGCAAAACTTATAGTTTAATCAGATAAAAATGGGGTGGTAGGCCATCATAAGTTCTTCACATCTTTTCTGGATTCATCCTAGACTAGTTGCATTTTGCAATAAACATAAAGTGAAAGAAAATGTTGAGCCTTAGATATGTTTCATAACATCACTAGTTTCATGGCATTTTCGTAGTAAATGTGAGATTGTATTTGTTGTTGGGTAATGCTGAGCTTAGACATCCTCCTTCATATTTTTTTTTACCCATAAGGCATAATTTTTGACAAGTTTGCTTTCTCTTGTTGTAAGGTTTGTCCTCCTAGATCTAGATCTGGTGAACAATGCCCCTAGTCATCTTCAGCAGGAACAAAAATTAACCTTTCCAGGGATTTCAAAATTATTATGATTATAAATTATGCCATTTAAGCCATTAATAAAAATAATATGAACTGGATACGGATTTCACTGAATATCAGGCCTAATAGGAATGTTTTAGAATCACTTTTCAAATTCTATGGGCAGAAATAATGAGAAGAGTGCCTAATGGTCTAGACTATAGTAGAGTCTATAGTCTAGTCTACTTGGCAGTAGACAGTATGACTATGAGTATTGGGCATAGATCTAGATCTTCCTCTTGATGCACAGCAAAACTGAAAAAAACAAACCAAAACAACTAGACTATACTGATTATACTACAAGGAATATTTCAAACAAGACTCAGATCTTACAAGTGTAACAGACTGACTACCTGTAAATTCAGAACGCATGGCAGAAATATCAGGCTTTTTAAACCTGGCCCAAAATAACCAACCTCATTCCTGTTGAATGTTGCAGACCGCGAACGAAAAAGCAGGGGATGATTGATCAAGAATTTCAAGGGAGTTTTTTTTTTNGGGGGGGGGGGGGGGGGGGTGAGGGCAAGCCTTCACTATTAAGTCTATCTCTAGAATCACATTAGACCATGCAAAAATACCACACTCGCGTACTCATGCTAAGGTGAGTAACACCGACCTCAGAAATCGCACCTGCTAACTCTAACATGACTTCTCACCTTGTTGGGGCAAAACATCGTCTCTGACAGCGATGCACATGAGAATGTAATGCGCTATGTCGAAATACGGGTACATTTTCAGCTTCGTCACCACCGTGGCGATATCCATGTAGGTTTGTGGATCCATTGTCGCAGTCTGTTATTCTATGCAGACACAAATCAGCCTTATGATGTCTCGAAAGAATAAGGCTCGACACAGCCCGGTAGTCGTCTTTGACCCCTGTGCGGCACCGACCAAGAACCGACCGACACAGGCAGTGCAGAAAAAGTCAAGTGTGTAGCAGTTGCCAGGTAGAAAATCGTCTGGCAGCCAAAAAAAAAATAGACTCTGGCTTGTGATGCAAGCATCAAATATTGAACAAAATTTTAGCTGTTAAATCTATCCTAGGCTAGGAGGAACCTAAAGTGAATAATGCTTTCTTCTTGTGATACCCTATATAAAGTCCACAAAATTATGCCGATTCATGTTAATCATGACGTGGAACTGAGTTCAGATTCTCAGGAAATAGTTTCAAATAATATTTCACGCGAATTCCCGATTTTGGTTTGTACTGTTCTTGGTAATGGGATGACTAGCAGAACAGTATAGCACAAAGTAATAATATAATAGCCTAATTTTAACCAGCATACATTATTCAACACAAATGTAAAAACAGTGTCGAACAAGAGTGAATCGAGACGTGCTTGTCCGTGATCACGCCACGTAGAGTTCTTAGCCTAAGGGTGCTATTATTATTGGTCCAAAATGACTGGGGAGGAACGATGTGAGGGATTTAGGAAGGCAGTTATTTATGCCAAATTAGCTTGTAAAAGAAAACGGAATTTCGGCCTTGACAAGTGCTGGTGACGGTGACGTAAAAGTAATTCATGTGCTGAGAACTCCCATCCCATTAAATGAAAAAAAAAAAAAAGCATCATTTCTATTATTTTTAAGGTCTTTGGGGAAGNGGGGGGGGGGGGATATGGGATGGATGCATACAAGGACATACAGGACTTTTTTTTTATGCCTGGATCAGCTTGGTCGGACTGAGATAACGCTCTAGCTTATATATATACAGTATATATACAGAGAGAGAGAGAGAGAGAGAGAGAGAGAGAGAGAGAGAGAGAGAGAGAGAGACAGAGACAGAGACAGAGACAGAGACAGAAACAGGGGTGGGAGATGGCTGCTGTGGTAAGCTGATGGCTTGTTTAGAGACAGCCGAGTCTCCCCCCCCCTCCCCCTCCATGTGGGCCAAGTACTGTAACAGTGAAATTTCGATAAGAAATATATCACTAGTAAGGCGTACTTGTTATCTGAGATTTGATAGTATATAAATGATTTTGTCTTTCACTCTTTCCAACCAGATCAGCTTATTCATTTAGCGGATGATCCTTTAGAAAATGAGAAAAGTTCAGTATGCCACGTTGAACGAGGCCCCACTAGCCCTTCAAAGTCTGTTGCAAACATTTCTATCTGATCAAACAGTTCACCACCACCACATTTCCCTTTGCAAAAGCCGCCACCGTTCCTCCTCNGGGAGGGGGAGCGGGAGAGTGAGAGAGATGCCTTACTGAATGTGCACATATTTTAATCCATTTTTTTTTTGTTTCCATGTTTTCAGAATTGTTGTGTATTTTTATATTGTTATGTGGCTGGCTTTGGCCAAAATAAACAAACTGAAACTGTAACTGAAGTTGGGTAAGGTAAAGACAAAAGATACATATTCATTTCTTTCAGAGTTTAATCAAAGATTGGCATGAAGAAATGCTGTAAAATAAAAGTACATATTCAGAGCCATTACAATCATCATTGTCAATGTCAGTTGACACCTATGTTTACATCTAAATAAGACAAAGATAAAAAAAAAATTAGCACAGACCCCTTAACACATACTCTTGTTCATTTCACACCAAAACCAAACAAGTTTTTGTGGCACTGAGAGTTAGACTTCATGACCTTTAACCTCATATGTACTGTAATATCCTTAGGAATGCTTTGATTCCGAGACCTTCAATTTCTTTTCACAACATTCTGAAATGAATACCCTTGATTTTAATCACTTGGGTCGAAAAATCACCTGCCATCAATAAAATGCTCCCTGCACACCATATTATGTACATTTCAGTCTATGTACATACCAAAACGGCTGTTTTTGTGATTTATGGAGGCCTTCCACCTCGGCTGCATTTCTTCATATTGTATTTGGATTAAATAGGGAAGTAAGGGGTAGTGGGGACACATGTATATTTATTGAAAAAAGTCTCTGTCTCTTGAGAGCAATATTTCTGATAAGGACGCTAAATAAGAGGACATTTGCCTTTATTACACTGCAAATGAATTTGAGGAAAAAAAAAAAAATCTTCCCAGGTCTAAGAACGATAAGCCAGAAAAATCTGTTTGCTTCTGCTCTGAAATTATATACATCTGTCTGTATACCTGCAACCCATGTATCACCCACATATTTCACATTTAGTCTGCACTTAAGAAAGAAAATGGCGCCTTGGGCTCCTTGCCAAAAACCTGATTTTGTGGAGTGTCTGAAGTGCACATAAAACTCAACTAAATTATCATCCTGAAAAGGCAATCAATATCTGAAACTATCTTTAGCTGGAAAAACTTCAATCAGAATCAGAATGCTCATCTACTATCAGGTTTCTGGCATCTTAAACATCATGCATCATTAATAAATGCAAATCAAGATAAGAGGTGCTAACACTCATGTTTGGTCTTTGATTACTTCTATTTGTGCTCATTTTCTGAAAATAACAATTTTCATCCTGATGACTTTATGTCACATTTATAAATATATCTCTATAACTATAACTGCTACACTTAGTACTCATAACGATGCAAGTATGAACACATGCACCCACTGACACAAACACAACCCATCAAGTCAATCTCACTCTCACTTTGGTCAATGCATGTGATCTTGAAAACAACAGAACTCCTTTGACAACAATTTATTGGGGCTCATCATTCATCCACAATTCTCTTTCTCTCTTATGGACTAAAATTTGTACCTTAGGCTTAAGAGAAGGTGTAAGAGCAACACAACTTGAGATCCATTGATAACAGACAGCACCCCAAGAATTTCTTAACTCTGACAGCTAGAAACTTTTGGAATCTGGCACAACATTATTTTGCTGTCATAAATTTCTTTTCCCAAGGTGCGGTTTTAAAGCTCACAATTTTATGATCCCCACTGAGAGGTCTACAAAGAACACTACAGAACAATACCTCAATTATGTGATTATATATGTAGTGCTTTCAGTGGCTGAAAGAATAGATACAACTTGATAGTGATATCTAAAAAAAACTTCACTGTGCTTTGGATGAAGACATTAATTAACTTGTATCCCATTCCTGAGCTAATATCAAGACAGAAAAAAGGACAAAATGAAACATGCCAACCTGTTTGCGTAAGAACATATGTTTCAAAATGTGACCACACCTCATGTTGATTTTAGATGCTATTTTTCCCCTTCAAAACAAAAATTAATAAAAACAAAAAAATGAGACAATATATCTTGGTATACAACGATGATGCATGATTGAGAGTAAACATATCTATCGTACTGATAAAAACCGTAGTTATGATGAACCACAATTTGAAACATGACACATAACATCAACCATGACCTGTAAGTTGTATAGGTAGTTGAATAGTGGTCACATTATTTGCATGACTATAAGATGCACACTTGCAGCATCAGAGAAGATAATTTTTCTGAAAGTTATGGTCTATATGCAGTCTGATTTGTATCTTTCAAAAATGGAGAAAGTGTAATATATATTGTAATTAGAAATGTCTATGTAATTAGCAGTAAGCATACAAGAGTGCATGCACACGCAATTATCATGCTATTCCAGACAAAAGTTGAGAGCATACCAGCATTATACACTCTTCATCCATATCTCCATTTAGCACTGCCTCATATGAGTTTCACTGATCGTAAGTCACAATGACGCTGAGAAATTTATCCTTCATTAGACATAATAATGTTCTTAACTGGATGGAAAGACTGAATCCTACATGTTTATTCCCTCACCACTAGACTTTGATCTTTTTGGAGATATCTGAAGACAACACATTAGCAGGAAGGTCTCTTTATTAATGACATAATGCAGCACACTTAAGTCTTTCTGTGGGCTGCAAAAAGAGCCGTGCAGGCTGCAGGTGGGTTGGACAGCCCTGGACCTACTTATGAAACCCTCTGCTCTATGAATTGATTGTTCCATGTTCTCTCTCATCATCTTATCTGTATTATAGTTCTCAGAGTGTAGGTATGAAAATCTGGACTCACACACCAAAATCATGTTTAGTAAATGACATATACCAGATGGAAAAACATGAAAGGAAATAGTAAACTTCAAAAATCCTGTTCCTTAGTATCATATATTCTTAAAACATCACTGAGGAATATGAATGAACACCATTTAGTTTTACTGAAATCTTTGTATGCAGCAAACACCCTTATCCCACAACCAAAAAAAAGAAGAAGGGCAGACCTGAGAATCAAATCACAAATGATAATTAACCATTTCCCGTAATAATGCTTTGTATATGGCGAACTTTGTCACATGTAATTCCTGTAATATGTTGAATGAGAATATCTGAATTTGACTGGATTTAAAAAAGTATCCCTCTGCCCTGTAACTCTCTCATTTATTCTCTGCTTTTTTCCCCCTTATTTTTATTTCATTTCAAACAGGCACACATTCACATACTGAGAAAGACATGCAGTTGTTAATTTCAACATTATATTTAAATAGTATCTCAACACTCAACACTGAGAGCAGGTAAGTGCAAAGGCAATGAAAGTGAAGTAAAACACTCAGGGTATATAAAATGACACTTAGCTGGGACCAGACAACCCAAAAAGCAAACAACACTTTCACTCTCCATAACAATTACATTAAAGCTGAGAGATAAAAATCTGAAACTTAACAGATGTGATAAGATGTAACATCACCTGCCCCATTCCCATTCATAATTACAAGGTTGCCACACTAGACCATGTTTTTTTCCATGATGTTTTATGAGCTGTCTAAAAATTTTTCCCATGGTGATAATATAGTCAAAATATCTCACAACAACTAGTGTGAAATTAATTCAGAATTAATCAATTTTGATTCTAGTCAATGCATGGGAGAGTAATTCTAAGCAAAATTATGAGCAACAAATCCAATTTTCTGATTTTTCCATGATTTTTTTTCCTGGCCAATTTGGCTGATTCCAGGTATTTTACCTGGAAAGAACCTACTGTTATGGTCATTAGCTTTTTAGTAAAATTGAAAAAAAAATTGTTAACATGTCCCTTGGCCTGATTGTGAATAATGGGTCATCCATTAGTGAACACACAACTGCATCATTCCTATGCATCCTTTCCTATTATTCTAAAATGAATCTGAAGCTTTACCACATTTTATCCAGATGTTGCTAGTTCAGCAATATATTGACTGTCCTTTCACAGAAATGTTCCTGCTCACTTCAGTATCACATACCGGCAGTTTTTACATTTGTATTTTTAGGATGTGAATGTAAAACGTCTTTATTGCTATATGCACCATCAAAATGTTAAATCTTTTTGCAACACTGGTTGTGGCTATGTGCTATCAGTTTCCTTTTAATCAAAATCTTCACATTTTCACCAAATTTATAGTTCCAAGATTCAATGACAAACAAACCTCTGCAGTTCATTATAAACATCATTCTTTATAAGAGCAAAATGAAGAGTCTTAATGAGTGTGGAAGTCCTTGCAATTGCCTGTGGAGTAAATACTTTATAAGCTTGATGGGCAAAATAATAATGAAGCCTGGAATCCTTAACTACTCAATTCTACAGCAATATCTTGTATCTATATGTATACATACTATCATAATGAAAACTCTACATCAGATATTCCAGCACTTTGAGTTCATCTGACATTTATGAAACAGTGTCAACATAGCATACACTGTTCCATACACTAGAATTAAAGCATGGTTTTGTACACAGAACTGGGAGAACACCATTAACCACTGCAGTGTACAACAGATGTCAAAACACACTCATACATTCTTTGTGTCTTTGCAGGCTGCATATAAAACGAAGAGGCCTACACACAAACATGGAAAAACACTACAAATTTATCACATCTCTGTGCTCTACACACTTACACAGATGAATGTTATCCCAATGCCCATACAAAGGTATAATGATACTTGAAGAATTGTTAACAAAAGTATACACTGAGCAATGAATAGAGAAAAATGAAAGATTTTCAAAATTTACATCAAGTGTGAAGAAAAACATGAAAATATTAAAATTCAAATAAAAATCCAACACTTATCAGTCTTCTGCAGTTTGCTGTACAGCAAGAAAGGTAGCTTCAGGCTGAGAGGGAGACAAACCATTACTCTGTACAAACAGATGGTGACTTTTAACTTTCACAACCCTCTTAAAAAATAAAACTTAATTTAAAAAAAACACTTATCTTACATCTATGACACCTCTACTTCCCACTATATGGAGGTGTCAAAATTCCCTTTTGGGAATATGCAAGAAAGATTCTGCACATTTCTCTTTCTTTAGAGCCTTCAGAGACACCTGTAACAGTATGAAATTGGCCCATGGAAACATATGCATTTGGTCATTCACACTGGAAATTAACTTCTCAACTGCCCCCTTCCAAGGAAAAGAATTTAATACGTGGGACTTCTAAGTTGGCAACACCTGGGTATTCCCTCTGCTGTAAAGACTACAGGAAACTGATAATGGGTTGAATCTGTCTAATAAATAACAGGTGATACTTATCCCAAGCCAAATGCAGTTGTCTGCATGACTGGCGCATAAAAATAAATTAATTCATTTCCTCAGTGTCACAAGAAATCACCTGATTTGATTTTAACTGTGCTTCACTGATTCCTCAGTGGTTGAGGAACAGCTCTTTCAATAGCCAACAGAAAGGAAAGCATGGTTTCCTAATAATGTTGTCCANTTCATTACTTAAAGTAATCCAGAACACCATAAGCCAGCTAGCCAGCCAATCAACATTCAACATATGATCGCTTGATCTGCCCTTCAGTTTTGAAATAAAAAAAAGTCTTTCAAACTACCTACATTTGGCAGCAAATTTGAACCGAAATATTTTCATGTGCCCTAGTCAAGACCTGCTGCAGGTCCTAGAATATCTACAGCTTGGTAATGCCTAGTGATCATTTGTACCTGAACAACTGTTGGAACCATGACCGACAGGTCTACCTCAACAATATCTATCAGAATGTTTAAAACAGAGAATTATACACATTGATATTCAGGCATAAAATTTAACCTAATCACCAATACCATGTCAGGTTGCAGCTAAACCACAGTGTCATTAGAAATGTTCAGAATGAAAACATGCTACAAAAATCAAACAAAGAAAGACTGACAACAATTATTTCACTCTAAATTTATTTCCTCATGACAGTGTGGCTTAGCACTAACTCAGTCTGTTCTTGGTCTGTCATTACCACACCCAGACAAAACTGTAATCACTCTTAGAGCACTGTGTGGACTGTGACTACATTCTGCAGAGGGTTGCATTTGCAGTTGGCTCGCTGTCCCTTCCATCAATCAGTGTGCATGCATTTGGGCTATATCAGCTTCTCCATTTTGTTTACGGAATTTGCCAAACCTCTAGGTTTCAACCTCTATCCCTAACCATCAACACTGGCCCTTGGCAGAGTCCTATGATTACTGCCCATTACATCATGCATAAATCTTAATCTTAACTCAAAGCATAAATTAGATCATGCATAAATCTTAATCTTAACTTAAAACACACTTAGGCTCCCTGACACTGGCACCATGTACATATGACTGACTTCTTTCATGGCCAATAGTCTACAACATTCCTGCCTGAACTTGATTTAGGGTTGAGGTAGAACTAGAAAGGAGAAAGCACAAATGAGAGAGTTCCTAGACATTGATAGAACGGTCCCAAGTTTGCATTATCTTCCTTATCCCTACCCCTAACCCTAAAACAAAATCTAGGTGGAAGTGCTCTGGAATACTGCTTATACAATTTGCCAAAGTTCCGGGTTTAGCAAAAGTTCAATGCAGCGCTGATTTCAAAATGCAACCCTCTATTCAAATCTTAAAGAGTCATCAACTTGTACTGAAGCATGATATACACTTTCTGAACACTCAGAACACTGGGTTTGCAGTGCCTATAAATTGCACAAAAAAATAACTACATGCTAGCATCGTTCAGCTCTGTGACTATTTGATAACTTGAACATACTAATGAACTTTCAAACTGAATCACTGTGTCTGATGACTAGACCTTCGTTTCAATGATGTCATCAACTATGCACTCCATGTTGGTCACCTTGGATGTTGACAGGATTGAATATAGATACAAATAAACATGTCTGGTCCAACAGAGACAGCCACAACAGAGTGTCCGATGAACGCGTCGTACTCGTCGCTATAACTCTATGTCTGTCTCTGATATCAAGGGCTCGATTTCATGCTTCTTTCCTCCTGCTGGGAGCAAACAAAAAATTGTGTTAATAATGTCAGTTTGAGATACTAATGAAGTAGGAGATGTTATAATGTATTACAAATGCATTGTTATCACAACATGTGATAACATGTTCTCAACAGTGAGCGCTTGATTCCATATTACTTCTGCCTCCTGTTAGAAAAACAGATATGTATTAGTACTGTCTTTCATCGAAGTTTACAAAGACAGTAATATTGCTTTTGCTTTTTACATAAATATTAATCAAAATTGTCCGGTCACTACAAGTGCATCTAACCTCATATGCTCAATTCTATCTCTATCCTCTCTCTGTGAATAAAAGAGATACAAAATTAACAAAGTGTATTATGGAAGCTTATGAAGTTAAGTGCTATTGCTACCTACTTTTAAAACAGCTCTGGACACAATGAAAGGGTCTGAAATCTCATGCTCTTAGAGACATTTTATGAGCACATAACTGAACTCTAACCTGTGCATTGCAGACAGACAGCTGTGGTGGACACGTATATGTTTTGTGAAAGCACTGACAAGTTATAAGTTAACAGCAACATTCAAAACTGCCTCAACAGTGCAGTACAATAGCACAAACCCAGTGGAACTTCAGTAGATTTAACCTCTTGTTATGAAATTAGCAGCAATTATTTGCAGTCACTCACCCGCAGCTTCTTCTGTGAGTTCAAAAGACACAGCTGTTCCTAACTTCTGTTTCTTTGCCACACTAGAGTGAGGATTCTCCGGCATGAAGGCAGCCACCAGTAGAGCCATGATGACAAGTACAGCACCGAACGCAAATGGAGGTCCAGGCACCACGCTCTGATGATTACAGACATAGTTATCAATCAATAATAGTTAACCTTAATGATGATGATGCTGTGGTCACCACCGCTGTTTAATGGGTCTCTTTATTAACTGATTAATGATGATAATGCTGATGATCGCTGGTTAGACAGCTATTTTTTAGAACCTTTTCTTTATTCTTCTTTTCTTCATCAACTATTTGCTGTATTTACTTAATTTAGCCTCAGTTTCTTTTCTCATGCATTTTTGGCTGATGATGATACAGTCCCTTCTGCTGTGAGCAATATGTTCTTGACAAACACTGCCTCCTGGACCAGATAAAACCTTAATAATCTACAAGTCACAGAAGCTATGAAACTTCCATATTCTTAAGCTTAGGACCCTCCTGCAGTTCAAGAGCTATGTGGATGATAGCCCAATACAAACTAATAGTCTCTGAATGCTAGTTGTTTAAAAGCTGGCAAATACTAAAGAGAATCTATTTCTAAGAAATTCTTAGGAGATATTTTGGGTCTTTAATAAATGTTTTAATTAGATTTGTCCTCCCAATCTGTACTTCCAAAGCTTGGTTCAAATGCTTGAAAGTAATTTGACATGGTAGATTTCATTTGCAGAAACTGATTAATTCCATTGTGGAATGCTATACAGTACCATAGGCTTGAGCAATTTGCAGTGGTAACATCCAGTTATTCAGAAATGTGAACAAGCACATTACAAAATATATTCACTTGAAGCCTCGGCATTTCATTACTTTGCAATGGTAACGATTAATTATTCAGAAATGGGAACAATTACATGTACAGCATATAATCACTTGGATAAAACAAAAATGGAAAAGTAGCCCCTTCCCTCCCCAGAACCCTGCACTTTGCTGAACAGTCCATGATTTAATTTTTTTGTTATTTCACATTTGGGTAATATCTGCTGAAATGGCTGATATATTTTAGAATTTGAGGCAAAGGTTTGGTGCCAACAGATTTTATGACATATCCAAATAATTTCTGCTTGAGGGAGTGAAGATATGTGGTTCAATCATACTGAGATTTTTGAGGAAAGAAAAAAATAAGGTAATTTCCAGGAATTCTAGGTGAATAACAAAACTGACTTTATGGTATTTAGTAGATCTATCTATACATCTAGTTGCTTATCACTGCTGATGCCAGCTGCTTCATACCTGTATGGCACTGTGAACTGAATGATGGGATAGGTTGTCTTGGTGATGAACAACACTTTCGTCCATACTTTTCTCATTCAGGTCAACATGGAACAGGTAAAAAATAAACCCAAACAAGGCTGGCCCCAAACCATTGCAGAGTCCTCGAATACCCGTCACCACTCCCTGAGCAACTCCTGTGATCAGAAAGTCAACATAGGTTTACAAACAGACCAAAAAGAGTCAAGGTTAATCAGAGTCCAACACTGTATGACTTTTGAGCATGAACAGCTATGTACTATGTACAAGCTCAATTTCTTTTGAATCTACCTGTTGCCAAGAACATGTAAATAAACAGGATTGAGGGTTTTATGGCACGGGGGTGATGATGCTGATCTCTCACACTAAAAGTGCCAGGATCATAGTAGTATAGTAGTAACTGTCCAAGCCTGAAAACTGTAAATGTGACATATTCTTCTGGAATTTTTGCATCTCTGAACTTGGCTGCTATTATCTTGGCTAGTATATTGCCCAGAAATAATAGTCTCACAAGTCTTTAAAGTCACTTCTGGATTTATGACAGTTTTAATCCTGAGCTGTGATATGTCACAGTGACAAACACCTGAAGGTCCACTGAGTATGCTGTCTATATAAAAGATACTTTCAGCAATAGAAAAACCAAAAACAATAAACTATTAATGTCACTATGGGTGAAAAATTCACAATGTAACTTTTATATTCAAATGAGACTCTCAGTCTCAATCTGGTAAAGAAAATAAGGGAGTTTGGAAATGGAAAAAAGCTGTTGGTATGGCAACAAATACAGCTGCTTATCAAACACAAAAGAATCAGCCTCTATAAAGCTGACCTGCAAAGGCATGCAGAAAAACAGGGATTCCATGCACAATTCAGGATGACATTCTGCTATGTAACAGTTGTTCTGTTTCATATTAATCAGATTGTTTATGCTACATATGAGTTAATGAAATAAATGCTTGTTTCAATACACATGACTAATATGATATGAGACCAAAACCAGTCTTATATCAGTGAACTGAAGCTCATCTCTCTTCAGCCTTCATCCAATATCAATTTTTTAAATATAAAGTTGAGAAAGTTAAAATTCAGCCACAGTTTTTAGCTACAGTTTGAGGTGGTTAGTTAGATGGTCAATGTGACTCATTTTTATCTGGCTGAGTCACCTGTAAATTTCATATTGCATAATGAATGCTCACCTTGCTGATCTGCACTGGCATGTGCCGACACAAAAGAACTTATGGAAGGATACACTATACTAGACACTGCGGCCATTGTGCCTGCCAACCAGATGATCCTGCAGGGTAAAGAAGGAGAGATTCAGAAATACTAAATGTGAGTTTATTGGTGTCAGTTGCAAACCTCTTTCTTAAAATGCATTAAATAGCCCCAAGTGACTTGTGTCAGCCAATATGAGTGAATGTTTCTAATCACTGCAGTTAATCAGATTCCTCACTACATGGCAAAGGTTGATTCTCATTTCATGGAAGATGTACACCTCTACAAATATATCTCCCATCTCTTCTGGACATGAGCAGACTAATGACCACTTAATCACAAGTGTAAGTATGAAATAAGATAAGGTGAGAAGAAAATAAGACAAACTTTATTATCCATAAGATGGAAAATTGGCTTGGTTGCAGTAAACATGTACACAGTAATAATTATACCAGTACTAATACAAGATCACAACAGAACAAATGACAATCAAATTTCTCTTCCAAAACCCATGACATTTTGTTCTTATGGCATTAACATCTAGTTGACTGGCAAAACATAGACCCCATACAGTGGCCTGACATGAGGAGACCTTGCATGGGTACTGTCTGTGGAAAACATTGGCAAGCCTGCATCCTGCATCTTATTATAATACTTTTTAAGAGGCCTTGAACATTCGCCCATCCTAATTCAACATCCCATAATTGTCAAGTTTAAGTTTTATTATTTATGTCCAGATCCTTAAAAACATCCTGGACATGTTGTTGCTTGGAGTGGCTTCAGGAAACAAGGAAGGGAAGTTATTTGGTTATAAAATGCCAATATATCATGACAGAGGAAGAGAAAATGTTATCTACCTGAACTGAATGTACAAAGCAACTCACCACTTGTCAGAGGCAAAACCAAAGCAGGTTAACTGGATGATCTCAAACACCAGCCCAAACATGATTGTCTGCTTATGGCCAATATACTTCATTAACAGGGCTAGGATCAATGTCTGTGGAGAGGGCAAAAAAAAAACCACCATCATCTATAAAGAATGCTAACAAAACTTGATTAAAACAAAAACTAATGAAATGCTTACATCAATAGGCCCAGTAAGTCTTACTCATTTGGTGGAGTGAACTGTGAAGACAAGTAGATGCCAGAATGCTAATCTTAAGACTTGATGTTTTTAATTGTTTGTAATTAAGTATAAATGACTGATTTCCATTGTCACTGGAGAAACAGGTGTAGCGGAGGGCTTACTGTCTTCTACAGCCATATGGCATCTGCTTTCCAAGACAAGTAAATGTGTCTACATGTGAAGAGTGGTACTTCTGCTAGAAACAGCAACCATCTACTGTATCTAAACTTGTCTTAGTAGGTGTAGTTCTAGGGAAATGCTTAATCTGGTGCTTAACAGTTCTGACAGTATCCAATGCCCCTGAAGTTTAGACCCCGATGCCACAATATGAAAGAAAATGTGGCAGCAAATTTTCATTCACACCCCTTACACTGCAATTACTATGTAAATGAATTCTGATGGGCTACTCACCTGAGCTAACACAGATAAAACACCTACAACAGCAATGTATGAAGCAACTTCTTCTTTAGAGAAGTCCATTAGCTGAAAAGAGAAAGAATGATTCTACATAAGTTTGTTATTATGGAGATCTACCCTTACTGACCACTGCTTCAAGACACTTCTTGTCAAGATATCAGACAGGTTACAAACATTTTCACAGACTGCATCTATACTATATTAACGATGCACTCCACATATTTTTTCTTCAAACTTCGAGTTTTCCATGGGCAGCACAGCTGAGTTAGTACAGTTCTATTTCTGTAGGTTTACTGACATCCACCATTCAGATAATAGCCACTTCATCATTCTCATTTATACCATTCACTCTCATGCCCTTTTCTTCATAAGTGTACCCTAGGGTTTCTAGCCTGCTTACCAATCTGAGGTACACAAAGATTGATGAATACTCCCCTGCCTCGGGAAGGTAAGAGAGGAATACTGCTACACACAAGAGAAGGATCAGCAGGTCCTGACCAACTTTCTTCAGGGCCTGAAATGGAGAAACAACTTAAGATAAGAAACCTTTCTTTTTACAAAGTCAGAGACACATATATTTTATGGAGGACATACATCAGTTGAAACACATGTGCCCCCACACTCAAATATGCTAAGACATCCAAGCAGAAGTTTTACATGTTTACTGATCATGTCCAAACAGTACTGGACAGTATTAAATTTAGGCAGTCAAAATAATATTTAGCAAATGGCAGGACAAACATGATAAATCATACAGTTTGTGTCTGCACAAACATGACAGTTAGACTCTAGTTTTTACTTTCATCACACACTAAGCTGAAATCATGTTTGTCACTGAAGAACATGGATGGATGCAGTAAAGCAGTGAGCAAAACTGTCTTCTGTGACACCTATGCAACAAGATCAGAAAAAGACACAAGTTCTCACCCCAAAAGGGTCTGCCTTCTCCCATGAGATCTGAGAGCCCCAACTTGCTGGCCGCAGTTTCTCAGGTAAAGATTCTGGCACAGCAACAAGTATGAACAGAATGTCCAATATGGCAATGGCAGCAGCCAACCAGATGACTAAGTTTTCACTGTAGGCATCTTGCAAAAATGCACCAATGGCAGGACTTGTCACAAGACTGGCAGCAAATGTGGCTGACACCTGGAAAAACATGAACAAAGATGGATAGAAGGCATAAAGAAACTAAAGAAATACAACAAGCAAAGAATCACTAGGCATCTCAAGGAATCTGTATTTCTGAGGACAAAAAACAACACAAATCACTCTGCATAATAATAAAATTTCATAACATTTCTCTCAAGTCATGAAAATTAACTCAAGGCTGGAAAAGATTTTGATAACAGTAGTGAGGATACTACTAGTGTATATACTTTTGCTCTCCTGAACTCTAGTTTTGTTTTTTTTGTCTTAAGTACTCCCTTTATTTCAACCAAATACATGGTGTAACACAAAAAGTAATCAATACTGCTTCCTCGTAACTACCTGATAGCTTGAAAAACAGTGTAATCATGCAGTTTTCAGTGAGGCACTGTTTGCTTTCTGCTTTTCCGCAAGAAACATTCTCAATCCTGACAAACGGTGTGATCACATGGAAAGACAGATTTCACTAAGCTGACAATGCTTACCAAACCATAAGCAGAACTTCTCTCCTCCTCTGTAGTAACATCAGCCACATAGGCAAAGACAACACTGAAGGTGACTGAAAACACACCGGAGATGGACAGCATGGCAAAATACCACCTGAGGACAAAAAGAGACCAATCAATCTCAGAGTGACAAAGTCTCCTTTTGGATGATAATATCAACACTTTTCATCCACATGGCACTATTTGGTGTCAGCAATGTACCATTCATTTCATTCACATGTCATTGATCAGCATTGGCATCACACAGCAACACAGCGCTTTTCTGTGTATAGAAGTATTCAGAAAAAGAATTTCCTTTTCCTGTAAGCCCCATAATTTCATGTGGCTGAAATGTGATAAAGCTGTATCACTATCTGGTTTTTTTCTTTTTTTTTTACTCAGATACGGGCTGGAAATGATGTTTTTACCTTAAACTTTAAATGGTAAAAAGACCTAGCCATGAGAAGTGGATGTAAACAACGATTTGAATAAAATCTGCTTCGCTAAGGAAGCCTTACAGCAATGGTGTTCAAACTAATGACGGTATGTAGTTCTGAATATGTGTCTAACTCCACTCTGCTGGTTTGGTGGTGGAATAATATATGCTGAGGCTGTGTGAGCTAATATGCTGTGTTTAGGACAACTGTCATTCATCAATGAAGGAGACTTGGCAGATATATCTCACAACTTTCATGGACCATCTCAGTGGGCAGTTCTGAGGGTAATGTATGAATGAGTGGATCTGAATGATAGTGACAACACTCCAGCATGATGTTGACTTTAACACTGGAAATAATACTATGACCAACTGAAACTCCCCTGGTGAATAATATCAGAGAGGGATGAATTTATGGACAGTCACTGACCTCATGACCTATGCAGTTCCAACTTAGGCTGTGATCTCTTCAGGACTACCACAGACATTTCATTAGAATTATTTCTCATAAAAGATAGCATTTAATGTGGGTCATCAATCACTTACCATGGACTTAGCCTCATTAGTGGTATAGGTGCACATGTGAAGCCCACCGTGAGCAATAAAAAGGGCTTGCGACCCCATACATCAGACAATGCTCCAATCAGAGGAGCACTGAGGAATGACAGCAGTCCCTGAGAAAGACACACAAAATCACATGATAATCTTAATGTGTTTTGTAACTTTGGACATACCAACAAAGGAAACAACAAATAACTATCATAGAAATAAAATGTTGCTCACTTTATGTACTCCTCCATAAATTCTGATGTGAACATTTGGGCAAGTGTCTTTGAACGGATGATTAGGCTTGCCACGCTGAGATCAGATAATAGTGCAACAAGTTTAACCAAGAAAAATTGCGCAGCCCAGTTCAAGGTCACCCTCTGAGACTAGGAAATGTTATCAATAACTCTCCTCTCAAATGTGCTGAAAGCTTTGTTTTTGAGAAGATATGACCCCAATAAGTGTGGAGGTGACAGTCTGAAACTGTAGCACATTTCAGACAGATCCATCTTTGAAAACTGTGCAGGCACCACAGACGACCTTTCAGAAGGACATGCAACACAGTTTACATGCCTAGTTAAGCTAACAAATGATTCTGCACTTTTCTGATTATGGAGAGAAAATCAAAACAAATTCTAATGGGTGATATATGCAATCTTGTTTATGCAGAAAATAATATTAAAATAATCAATAACAGGGCAAAATAATTACATGACAGATGAGTGGACACAAGCGTGAAGCCTATATGTTGATTACTGATTTCCAGTTGTCTGGCTCAAAGCTCTGCTGCCATTTGCTTTAGTATTTGTTTACAATATCTTTTCAAACTTATAATAACTACTTTAAACAGCAGATTTGCAGCGCAAATTATGATGCTAGCAAATCTTTAATACAAATGAGCATGGATAACTTGGATTCTCTGGGGCAACCCCGTCAGGAACGTGTTTGCTGAATTTTGAGAAATTTGTGTCAAAGCACTAGAATGGAGAAATAATTTGGGTCTGAAAGGTTTGTTGGCGGGAACCATGTTTTGGCTCTCTTAAGTTTGAGGAATTTGTACTTGACTAAAGAAAATCAGAAATAAGAAAATTAAAAGTTTATTTGGCAAATCATCTGTCCCTCCTAATCCATCGGCCAAATATCAGTGGATTAAGTCAGTTTTCTTCAATTTTCCCTTCAATTTCATGTATTTAGTTCATGCCTACTAATATGTGCTCCTGCATTTACTTATGCTGTCTTTTGCATAACAAACTTAAATAGTTAGCAAATTCATGATGCAAATTATGATGCTACTAATTGCTACCCAAAAGTTATTCTGTGTCTTGTGGTACAATAAAAGCTAAACAGATACATAAGGAAACAAAAAAATCTGGAATACATGTGCCACACCACCTGTCCCTCCTCACTCATCTCTTATACAACCAGACTTGACTGGTCATGTCAAATAAGAAACGTGTCACATACAGACACAGAAAATACATCCTGGTTCAGATATTTTCCATTTCTACCCGTTCCCCTCATATGGAAATTTCCATCTGCTTCCACTTCATTCATGTCCTGTATATTCCAGAATGTTTCTAAAATGAGGCCAGGCAATGTGGCTATAATTAATGAATACAGATGCTGCTATTCCATCCTAATCAACACTTAACCGTGTTTCACTAATTCTGTACATTACATGGGACAACAACTCACCTTTACCCCCTGGATCAGGCCATTAAAAAGGAATGTGTGTTTCGGGAAAGTCTCATTCAGGACCTGTGAACAAAATCAATGGGTGGAACAATTAGAACAATTACTTTCAAAGTGATTAAAAACACAGTCAGCCATGATGACTACACAAAGTAGATGTGAGGTTACAGAATCTGTCCAAGTGCAGTGTGACAAATCGTCACAGTTATAGGCAGTTCAATTATCTCATGTGAGTAAGGCTTTTTTTAGGAGAGGGATAACATTGAATAAGCAATGCAACGCCAATATCAAGCACTGGTACTGTATTTTAACCAATGACTTTGTGGCTTACGTTGTGACATTTTATGGATGTATTGGGTTGTAGCAAGCACAAAAATAGCCCAGTTTGCAAACTGCCTGTCTCTGAGAGCAGAGGCATTCTGCCTATGACTGTGACCGTTTCAGTTTTCAAGAACAATTCATAGCACCAACTGTTCTGATAAATGCTTATCAGGAAACTCATTCAGCTGTAGAAGATCTAATTTTGGGCTTGTTGTTAGTATGTTGTTATTTTCTCAATCAAGAAGAAATCAGCAAAAACTAGTGCAAACAGGATAAATTGCATCCTATCACTTGTCCCACTGCCCACCTTAATAACCTCACAATCTGGTAAAACACAGCCCTACCCCCTAATCATGACAAAAGTCCTATTATCCTGATACTAGAACAGAGTTCAGACATTGCATAACACCAATAGGAAAGAGTAAATATGGGTTCATGGGCAGAACAGTTATAAAAGCATATCGTCACTGTGCATCGAAAGTATTTTAAGTCAGACATGCCATTTTTTTTACTAAGGGTATCATATTTGTGTATTGGCAAGGCCCACACTAACATGTTAGACAGATTAAATGTAAAATTTGCCAATATTTTTCGCCAAAACTGTAGTTGCTGGGATACAAGTTGATCATATTTTGCTTTGCTATAAAAACATTTCTTCTGTGTTATCTCAGAAGTGTGGAAGAGTACTTAGGCCATTTTTGAAGCAAACTGACAACAAGGATACAACTGATTTTATAATTCTTTTTATTACCTTGCTATGTTCTCTGGTCAAAAAGTTCTTTCTGATGGAAGTCTATTTGAGCTCTACCAACTTTTGTATCTTTGTGACTTAAAAACAAACATTTCATCCATCTTGCTGCTGTTAAGTGAATATCTGCAACATTTTTTTTTAATGACAAAGAAACTCATACTTCTTGATGAACTCAGGGGGCCAGGTTCAAGATGGCTCAATAACAATAATAATTATAACAAATAACATTCATAGTGCCCACTCCCCTCTATGTGACCTAGGCGCTTAACAAAAAAAATCTTTACAAAAGAAAAAAGAGACAACATGCAGACTCACAGAATGTACCTAAACAGCAGTACTTATATCAGCACATCTCATTCTCACACATCATTTCATTTCCACAGAGATAGTGCTGGCTATGAATTACAAATCAAAATATTCATGTAACAGATGTGTTTCTAAATTTTTTTTGAACCTTCCAAGATAACAAGGAAATTATATATATTTATTTATAATGGTCACATGAAAAAGAAAGTACATCTATACTCACAGTGATAATGGGAGATGTGAGCAGCCCCCATGCAAAAAATTCCAGGAAGATGATGATCAAGGCATGGTAAATGCTGGCTTGGCCTAGACCCGACTGAAAGTAGAGAGAAAGATTCTTTAAAAAATGAGGTATAAAATATCTGGAAGTTTTTAAGAAATAACTGAGTGTTAAGGCATGCCTGTTGGTAACAAAGAAAATACAAGCAACATGTTTAACAAGATTATTAACATGACCCAGATCACAACTGAGGTGTATAGCCAGCAATACGATGCTTGACAGAACACATAAAGCATTATGACCACTAAATTCACACCATTTACTATTCACAACGTAGATTTTACAATTAACACTGAATACGATACATTCACTAACACTATTAAACATTCATTTGTTATAAGAATAAATAAACGTAGTGAAATGAATTAAATGGGAGGTTTAAAAACACTCAATTAAGACCTTTTGCATTTTTCGTGAGATGTACAATATGAGAAAGATTAACAAGTAAAGAGTTGTAGCTCATTTTCAAAAGCATTTCTGAAGCTTGAAGATTCACTGAACTTCAGTTCTAGTTCACACTGATTGTAAATCACAGTTTATATGAAATATCTGTAAAGTGTACAGACGCTGACAATGCCTTTGCAAAACTCTAGAAATCAGTAGTGCACTGATATTTTCAGCCCAGTAAACATTAATAATTGATCTTAAAGTACACAGTGTTTTCTCCAAACCGTGCAACTGTGATTCGCCTTTTAAATTTCAAAACCCCCCATAAAATACACTGAATGTGCCCTGATCTCTTCTACTTTCCCACACTCCAGTTTGCATTACTCGGGGAAAATCTACAAATCCCCCTCAAATATCTCCCTCAACTCACATGACCTGGAGAAAACCCTGAAGACACAATGTAATTTCAGCAATAGTTATCTGTCGTTTAAGTAATAACATAATCAATTCTATAGCAATTCTTACACCCTCAAGCTGACAGTCTCTTGTCTAAGTCATTATCTATATCACTGATTCTGTAGCAAGTGTGTTTCTACATGTGTGCTACAAGCATGAAGTAAGATGCAAGAGAATGAAGCAGAAGGGTATGCACATTTCCTCCATATTTCAAACAAGGTGGTCGTGTGCTCAGCCAACCAAACAAAACAAAGCTTTCAAGGACTAATTAGCTGTTAAACAAAATTAAACTTTACATTTCAGATTGATTTAATTTAGATATTAAATATTACACTATTAGATATTTAGAAGGTTCCAAGAACAATATAAATTCTTGTAAAAATTATAATATAAGGTGTTTGTTCTTAGTTGTTGCTTGCATGTTATATTACACGTCCAAGCATCTCACAGAATAGAAAAACTTATGTCTCATATTGCTTCTACATTACCCTGGGTATTAGATGTAACAAGAAGACCAAAGCAGCTGACATCCAATGCTGAATGGAAGCCAAGCATGAGGGCAATGTACCACGTCCCATGGCAGCACTTTCACTGCACAGCTACTTTCAAAAATGAATCAGTCTGTGACTGTGACAAAACTGAATTCTATGCTGGAAACACTGAGTGAGGTTCGTGTCCTTCCATTTCTGTTATCCGATTTGATTCACCAGCATTATATGAACTTATGAGACTTCACAGAAGTATTCCTGGCTATCCACAACATCACAGAACTATCCTATGCTAGTCTGTGGGCTAAACACTAGCTGCATTCACAGTGATTCAAACTTGTAACATGAAGAAACTGTCCTCCGATAACTTGATTTCCCACTATGGTGGCTACCGGGAAACCAGGATGTAAAAATCCTGGTCTAAGCAGAATGAGAGATCTGCTCCCCTCCTCTCTGACCCAAATCTTTTCGACAGGACATTAAAATCCTGTTTACAGTTTGTCTCTTCACAGTGGACACACTTCAGTGACTACTAACTGCTTGAGAGCACAGAGGTAATAGATTCCTTCTTCACCTTACCTGAACCTTCCCTCACTCCCCATACCCCTCTTATTTCAAGCCTGCCTTTCTTTATTTGCAATGCACTGTACACCTTTACAAATCATACAAACCCTAGGGACACACATATTTCTCCTATCCTGAGTATTAAGTAGAACATTAATGTCTAATTCTTTGTCAGCATATGGTGGGGTGATAGTTGCCATAAGCTATCATACCGCCAATAAAACCCTAGGGTAATGAGAGGAACAGGAGAATGAGATGAAAATAGCTGTAACTAACACAGCAGCAACTTTAGACGATTCTGTTGCAGGAAAACAGGCAACAACCAGTTGTTCATTTTATGTACTGCACAGGCAGTAGGCCTAAGCTATAGAGCTATGAAACAAGTTTTCAAAATGATATCTGATGTTGTTTATTCTGTGTACTGCTGTACGCTCATTTGGAGTCTATTTGAAACATGAAAGTAATGGTTACCATCATTCTCTTTATTGAAGGAGTTTAATACGCTTCACTGCACACTTGGCTGAAATTATTAACTGTGCAACAGCAGCGACAATTAAGAAAGAAAAAAAAAACTGAAATATTCCTCAATGTAGAATAAACACTGCCATATTGGTGTGACAAACATCCTGTTCGCTGTGGCAGACTAAAACTAAACAATAAAAAGAAATACAGGGGATTCATGGTCTTCAGGTAACTTAAATCATTTTGAAAACTTGGGAAACATTCATTATAGAAGTATCAGGTAAAAACAATGTAAAGTTGTAAATTTTTGTGTTTCATTCTTGTGTGGTATTGTCATTTCTGAGTTCAATGAAACGAACCCCTTTTGAGTTACATCCTTCTATTGACTGATCAAAAAATGTTAGGGCTGCAAATGAAAATATTTGTGTGTGAGTCTGCATTTCAGTCTGAGTATGCATTATATTTGAAAATTGTTTTAATTTGAAGGTAAACAATCCGAGATGTGTTGCTCTAAAATGTGTCTTGTAGTGGTAACTGCATGGCTGGGCTTATTATATGATATATATACTATTAATCCCAAAATGGATTTTTTTTTTTTAATGCTGAAGGATTATAATTATGCTGTTACCTAACCCACTTACTGACACATGCACATAATGTAAACCGGGAAGTTTCAGTATAAAGTATGCCTTGGTGGATGGAAAAAGTATACTTATTATTAAAGTTTACTTAGTATCGAAGTATACTTAGTATCATGGCTCACCTGAAAATGCCATAACAGAATAGTACTGAATCCCTGCACTTTTGGTTACCAGCTAATCCTGTTAGATGAGGGGCACCTAATATCAAGAGTCTACTATATTATAGTGGATTGCCTAAAGTCGAATGGGCTGGCACTGGTCCAAATATGAGACTTATAAATATACTCTCAACCTCTAAACAGAACTATAAGGATACCACTAGATCTCACAGTCTCCAACCTCATGTACCCCCAAAAAGCTGTATACTGCCTGTAATGCTTGTCCTCAATTCCTTATAACCTACTGTCCACACATCTAATTTTACACATGAACAAATATCTAACTATTTACTGGTGTCCTAGACTCTGAGTTAATAAAATCTTACTATGTACCATCTTCTGTTTGTTTGTTTGTTTTTTTTTAAATTTTGTGTTTTCAACCCTTTTCATGTATATCGGCGGTTCTGCCTCTAACCTCACAATCTCATTTACCTCACTGAAGTAAGAATATAGTCAACTCTCCTCAGCTTAACTGCAACATTTTTCACGTGACATAAAATTGTTATCAAAGTTGTTGGATAACTAACTGAGGCTCCTTATGATTGCAAATGTCACCATCCTTTCAAGGGGTTGCAATTAAGAGCAGTCAATTGTCAATTACACTGGGTAAAAAGAGTCAGGCAGTGCATATGATTAGTTCTGTCAGCCCAGCATATAGGTGATGTATGGTGGTTATGAATTAATGGCACAGCTTTTCATATGGCATAATACTCTTATTTTTCATATTGTAGTCACTGGATAATCGAAGCTTCTTTAATTGTAACCATTTCCCTGTTCTCTAGGGGTTGTGATTAAGTGGAGTCGACTATACAATACTGTGGGCACAATCGTCACAAAAAGGCACATAGTTAGTACTGTCAGCTCATCATGTAAATGTATGGGTGAGTGATCTGAAAAAGCCAACATATGTGACCACAACCCTCAACACCTTGCCCCACTGCCTCGAATATATGAGTGACACAGCGAGTCACCGCAGCTGTAACAGATTCATGTTTCAGCCGGCCTGGCCCGGGACAAGCCTAGAATAGATGATATTGATTCTTATACAAAATCAATAACTCGAGGAAATATAAAAATCCAAGTCTCCAGTCACAATGCTAGGATTACCAAGGTATCTTGTTCGTCATGACGATTAGTTTATGCATAGCCTGATGTTGTTCTCTGCTATGTTGTTTATCACAAACATGTTTCTTCACATTCTCCTATTCTTTGATAGGAAGTGGAGTGGAGGAACAGGAGACGAAGAAATAGGAAAAAAAACAACAAAAAAACTGAGAGACCTCTGGCAAGAAACCATCCTAGCATGTTCCTTGAGTTGGATTATAAATGTCCTAACGTCAGCGTGTTATTGAGAAACAGTGTGGCTTAATGGCTTCAGTTATGGTCCCAGATCTAAGGGTTATGAGTTTGATTCATTCCCACCGTAGTCATGTTGTAAGTGTCTTCGTAAAGCTTTTCATTCATATTTTCCTCAGTCCATTTGCCTGTAAAATGGGCACCTGGCTATAGGCAGGGAAAGAATTTGTAATAATTGTGGTAATTAATGCCTGTAAATGGCAGCAGAACTACAAGCTCCACTGAGTTAAAAATGTCCTTGAATGATCTGGGGTAATAATAATGTGAAGTTGCATGAGCTTGTAAACCTCATTATTACTATGATAAACCTCATTATTATCTGAGCCAATTGTTACTGTGAGGGCGGGGTATAAGAACAAAGAAGACCTTCTGTCAAACACTGAATATCACTACAGCCCAAAATGAGGTAGGGCAAAATGGCAGAGTCTCATTGAGATTAAATGTGAAAAATGTGTGATGACTGCCATTTATTACTTTGTTTGTCAAAGCCCTCATAGGCAGTGCTGAGCTCTGAACCCAAACATCTGTGCCTGAAATCAGAATTATTGAAAAGACAATTTTACAGATGAAGTCCCTAACACAATTTTTTTAACTGTGATCAAAGATGCATATTACTGACGATATAATTATTTATAAGACATAGCAGATGTCGACATGGAGGAGGTAGAGATTAAATTTTGCTGCAAACAAACCTAAAGCTGCACCAACTGATCGTTACTGTTGGGAGGCAAGTCTTGCCTAAACAGCCAGGACACTGCCTCAATTCAGATGGATTTGTTTTCATATATAAATAAAATGCTAGGTAATTTTACATCAATTTTCTTTTAATGTTCAGAAAGATAATAAACAAGTGGTCTGCATATATTCTAGGCAGTAAAAAAAACTTTACTTGTGAAATTCAGAAAAACAGCTCTTCCCAGCACGAACCATTTAGCAGAATTCAAATTTGTGAAGTTTCCCATTATGCCTCTCCTTGCCCTCCGCACCCTAATTGGCCCTTTGACTTAACAGACCCAGTGTGTGTCCCAATAACTCCTCTGTCACAATCAACTACGTCTGAGTCTTGTTCCTTTCACTTTCTATGAATGTAAATCCAACTTCTGTTCAATATCAATCTTCTCATTCAAAGGGGGATATCGCCTTCTGCATGATAAAACCTCACATGGTTAATCTTTGGCAAAACATTTTATTCACAGAAATCTACATTCATGCCATTCTTTGTCCACAGTTCGAGATCAAAATTTCATCTGTACTTACAAAAAAACCAATGAAAACACTTTTGATCATAAACCTCTTAATTTATCATGCTCATGAAACACACACAATCAAACCTCGTAATTCTTTGGCAGGTTTTATCAAGCATGATTGATAGGTGTTCTGCCTGCTGATTTTGGAGGCTGTGCAGGAAAAGAAAAAAAGCTATTTATTTCTAAACCACAAGGCCCATAGACTCAGAATTTCCAAAATTGGCCTTGTGAGATTTTATTATACAGACAATGTTACTAATAATCGCCCCCTCACATCTCAGTGAGTGGGGAAAGTTCAGTCTAACCATTTATTATCAGTCTTCCCATTCACAAGACATGTTCAATGTACATGAACATACTTTTTCAAGCTTCTTCACATCTCCTGAAACTCATTGTACAAGCTGTTTTAGTTTGTTTCTTGAGAACACTAGTTCTATCTGAAGAAAACTATAATGTTGAGAAAGGGAGTTTGGAGGAGTATAGTGTATAAATCAAAAAGGGGAGAGGGACACAATGAGCAGTTATCAATTCAGCAGGATGATGAGCATGAATGCTATTCAGGCTTACTACAATAAAAAGAGGTAATGCAGGTGTGAGATGCTGATATTAGAATCATGAAGCAATTGAGAGAATGAAAGTTTGGAAGTTTGGTGTCTCATGCCCTGAACACTGTCAATTATATCATCACACCTTCATAGTCACAAATGTACAATTGTTAATGATTATAATAAGACTTTGCCCATGTTTCAAAACAGGCATACTTTCAAGAATGACAGGGCACATGAAATTCACATGCTTGTAATGACAAAGAAGAAAAAGCCTTGCTCCAAACCACAAACCTTAACAAAGATGTTTGGGTTAGAAATGCACCCTATAAAATTATGTTTCTCAGTGGATTTGGGCTCAGAACATAGCAGCTGACAATATATATCAGGACTTGACTAGATACATCCCATTATGGAAAGAAAATTCTGCCATGACTGAAGCTGAAGAGGCCCAAGATTATGAGAAAAGCTGTAGAGGCCCTAGTTAGCAATGAACGAAGCCAAGAAAGAACTGAGCTTATGAAGAATGCTGCCATAATGCGTTTATAAGAATTCCCAAACTCCGAAGATCCTCAGTTTGTAATTTTAGTGCCTGAAAGTTGAAAGACAAAAAAATTAAGATCACTTTGAAGCATGAAGAGTCATATTCACAATTGTGCTGCTCTCTACTCAAGAGGCAGAATGTCTTTATGGTAACTAAATGTTGCTTCTTGTATATCATGGTGCAAGATCAAATCTTCTTCTGATCACAAGGCATGCAGCAATCACTTATGATTATTTCATTTGTCAGTGCACACACTAGAATAAGAATCTCGATACAGGCAACTCTTAACAAACTTCAACTCTATGACCTGCACTGAGTTTCCAGCTGCTGAATCTTTATTCTTCTCCTCTACGGAAACTGCTATGGTCACAGTAATAACATGATTTATTGCCCCTTAATTCTGCTGTTAGTTATTAATTATCACAACTTGATTCCACAATGTTATCTTAGTCTTAAAATGACAGATTATTAAAACTATTTTAATACCGGCACAGGCCCTTAATAATGGAAATAAAAAAATGTACTGCTTTTCACATGTACTTGTAAATTAAGTTGGCAATTTTATTTTTATATGATTATTTTCATCACAATGCAAGTTTATGGAAAATCTTACTCACGGCTGTAAATATCAATACCCAATATGTAAGTGAAGAAATCCACTGTGATGCTCATGATGATGATTCAAACTTTCTCATATCACTACAAAGTATGATACTGTAAGTGAAAGGGAATCTGAATTTCCTCAGGCATTAAATGGTAAGTCTTCAGGTCCTCAGGCATTAAAATGGCAAATTTTCAGGTAACTGCAGAGCAAACATTAGACTTTTAATTTAAGTGCAAGCTCCTATACCATTTAATGATAAATGAGCTTAAGTAGGGAAAGTTCATCATTCTTACAGCATCAAGTATCTTCAAGCCATTCATTCAAACCCACTGACAACTTCCATTATTGATATGTAAATAATATAGATAAATCAAAACTTACTGCTCTACAGCAATTATGATGAAGACTAAGTATGAACTGCTCCACACTGACTACTGCATTAATAGGGCCTGAGTAAAGATTTGAAAGACAGAGTGAAGGACTACTATCCCTTCACATCTACTTTCTTTTTTTTTTTTTTTGTTTCTTTTAAATCATTATGTTTAGTCTGTTACTATGGTGTGCACAGCTACAATTTATATATCAAATGCCCACATGCTTTGGTTTTCATCCAACTTATTTCATCATGCCTCTCTAAACAACTAAACCATAAGTATGCAAAATATAAAATCATAGGTATTTTGCTAAATGATGTGGCTGAGACTATGGAGGGGGACTGGTGCATGAGTTTTTAAATGATTACTGAAGCACAAAATTAATGATATCAAATGATCTACAAATAAAACGTGAAACCTGCATGACACTGCAAATAAATGAGACTACCCTCAGTGCTACATGCGTAGACAAAAAACAAAGGTACTGATAATCACAAACCATCAGGGCTGCAGTAACATAATCCTAATGGAATGACAGGAAAACATAGAGGATCACTCTGTGCAGAGATTTGCAACACAAAGCTGAAAAGGATTCTTATAGCGAGCTTTCTTTAACACACACAAAAATAGTATAATACACACATTACTAAGTCTTGAATTAAAGGCACACTGCACATCACTATAAATGAAAATTGCTATGATAGAAATACACCTCATCAGGTAAAATGTAGCACTACCATCAATACTGTAAATTTGTACAGGAAGTCTTGTCTCTGAAGTCCTGAAACCATCCAAAAGTCATGCTGCTAAAATTCTGGCTCATCTTATAAAAGAGATCCCAAAAGAAGGCCTATTTTAAAATTCTTGACAATAATAACATACCAGAGTTTTCTGTGATTTTGGACACTACTATAAACTGCCTTAAGGATGGGGCCATCTGACCCATGACAGCAACCCAATGACTCTCATTCCTGGTCAACTGTAAAAACTTTAGTTAAGGCCCACAGCTATAGATCACAATGAGTAAACTATGTGTTCCATTTCACTGGAACTGCTGAAAAAAAATGTTAGAACTTTCGGATTTATGTACATTTATTCTCATTTCAACAAAATGGGTTTGTCTAATGTCTGTGTTACTCCAGCCCTGAATAGTTCAAGATAGTGATATGCTCTCAAAGTATTTCTCCCTCCTACTATACCTCTTTGTCGTTTTCAGCCTATGTGAGAAAGAAAAAGAGACATTCCATAGGGTCTACAAATGGTTCAAATAAAGAAATAATCAACAGTTATGAAGCATGCAACATGCTATGCAAATCCAATGTAAAATTTTATACTGTAAACATTGAACATAATCATAAAGTTACTTATTAGTGTTAAATACATTAAATTTGTTCTTTTTGTGATTTAACCTTACAAAATTATCGACAGAACAATGCGCAGAGCTCTATCTACTGATCTTTCTTCAACCTTTGAGAGAAAATGAAAAGTTACCAGGGACATGCCAAATACTGACTCGGAAAGACACACTCAGGAAAATATGTTTCACTTGTAACAAAGAACATGGTGGAAAGTCTCCTAGGCCAATCTCTTCATCAGTTATTGATCAAATTCCTTTTATTTCTGTAAATTAAACAACAACAACAACATTAACAACAACAACAACAACAGCAGCAGCAGCAGCAGCAGCAGCAGCAACCACAACAACAACAACAACAACAACAACAACAAAAACAACAACAACAAGATTTCATTTCATCTGACCAATATATCACTGGTTTTGTGACAAGGCTGGAGGAGAGACTTGGCTGGGCCAGGGAGGAAGAATCTTTTAGGAGATGTGGGGCACAGAAAAGGGTAGGCAGGGAAGAAAATTCTGAAATTTCATAACATTCAACCCCTCTGTATTTTGCTTCTGAATGATGGCTTCCTCTATCATGCAGCACTGTAAGAGGAATGCATCCTCAGACTGAGTCTAGTCTAGACTAACCTTAGCATACTAATGGGACATATGAGGTTAAGAAATGATGAAAAAAAAAGTAAACAGAGTGATCCTATCCGGGTTCCTGTTGTCTTTCCCCAGGACAATGACTTGACTGAAATATTACTGACCTCCGTTCCCCTGTCTCTTGAGCTGGCAGATGACAAATGTCGTTGATCTGTTTTTCATTTTGACATTATCAACAAAGGGCAAAGGTGGTGGAGATAAATTTGATCTTATTCCATCTTAGTAAATATTTCAATTTTTGTTGTTCCCCATAATGCATGTCTGTAGTGTAAGGCACATCCATGGGCAGGAATTTCAGTTCCCAAGATAAATTTTACATCTAATGAAAACATAAAATAAAACAATAAAAAAAAAAAAAGGTAGACTAGCAATATAGCCTCTAGAGTTAAAATGCATTTTAGTAGTAGACCTACATGCTGGAAGAAAAGGAGCTTTCCTACCTTGTCTTCTACAAAAATTCAGAAAAAATCCACAAAAAAACACTACATCACAAATCAGTTTGTAGATCTGTATATAAACTTTAATAAAGTCTAGGTGCTTTGAATCAACTGACCTACTCTCTTGCGCGATGAGTATGCTCAAAATGCAGGTAATCACCATCTTATTATTTATCGCGATTTCCCGATTAGAATTTAGATTTTCCTGTAAACAGAATCTTACCAGACTTTCAGATTTTATGCAAAGACTATTTTCACAATCATATAATAATGGAACTTGGGCCCAATGTTGTTCCCGCAAAGGCTTTTTTAATATGCAACCTAGAGGAATGATACCTGGCACACGTATGTAAAATCTACCAAACCTGTACGTGGTCTAAATATTTTTTTCCGAAAACGTATATATTTTTCAGAAATTGAGTCATAATTATCATCTATCAATCAATGATTGCGAATACGACGTGATAATGTACTTTCCGTCAAGTCCGTCATTTCCGTCTCAGACCGGAACTTCCATTCTCAGATCGCACAACGTTTGGTGATCGTGACTTTCATACTCAGATTGCGCGTCATGCGGTGTGGTGAAGCTTTGTTCATTTGTGCGGACAAATGTCAATATATATTATGTTCTCTTCTCATCTGTACTTTGTGTTCCTCATAAATCTATCTCAAATACTCTTATTTTTAGTCTAGCCTCCTTTCCTTTCCGTTCGTAGAACGGGGAACCTGCTAGTCACATCAATTAAGCTTTGTTTTGAGTGGCAGAAGTCAATTACCGCCTTGAAATAGTTATCAACTGTTGTCTCTGTCTATATTCACTACCATCGGCATGGTGCCGATTACCCCTGCCCTACTTCCGGACCAATATGCAGCGACGATGTTGCCACCGGTACATACTTTTCCTGTAAGGCAGGGTAAAATGGCTTCATGAAAAGCCATTTTTCTTAGAGGGAAATTGCTCGTACATTATTGGAAAATAAACTATGAAATGTTGGATCAATGCATAAAAATAAAATGCATGGCTTTGTTTAATTGTAAACTGATAGGTTTTTTTTTTTTGGCTTTCATATGGTGAGTAGCGAAATGGGGAAAAATAACACCTCACTACTGGGGAAAAGCACATGGCCAGAGTGGCAAAACAGACATGTAGCCCGCTCCTTTAGCGATGTCAGACCTTAATTTCTCCCCCTGAAAAAAAGTCATTTCCTTAAGAAATGTAACAAGACAGATATAACTTTACTGAAAATCAGATTAAAATTATTTTTCAATTTACACAAGATGTTTATAAATTATTGCATTTTTCATGTCATAAAACAACAGAATGTCACGGTTGTTGCATTGCCACTTTCAGTGGGCAAAAATGCGCAACATGGTCTTGGTTGGTAAATTGATCATACAAACCTCTAACTCTAAATTATTTCTGTTTCCACCATTCTAAATTATTTTGTTGGAGAAATAAATAACACACCGTCTGCTGTCATAATCCAAGGGAAATCACAATAAATTTCGGGGAAAACTAGTTGCAAACGGATGATGACAATTACTGGCACGAATCGGTTACTGGATCGATGAAAACTAGGGACTGGAGAAAACTACTCAAGTGAAACCTTAGGACAATGTGACCCTGGCTGCAGGTTCTTAACACTCAAAGATACAGAATCTAGAATAAAGATTTTCATACAATGGTTAAAATTCCAGCATGGTAGTTTAGAAGCTCGAACTCGTGCATAGATAGAATATTTACCAGATATCTATGTCCACAGCTCAGTCACTGAGTGGGTTAGTCATGAAATGGCTATGTCGAAGGGGAGCACCGCAACGATAATGATACAGTTCATTTAGTCATAGACAGGTCATGGATTAGATTGATATTTCGACTAAATCGGTGCTGTTGTGTTGTTAGAGAAAGCCCATGAAAATTGAATGACAAAATAGGCCTAATGACAATGAATGAATTCACACCTTCTGGGGAGGCTTCTGAATGCGCCTCTTATGTCTCAATCAATATTATCCAACTGTTAAAGACTAGAGTCTAGATCTATTCGTAATGACAAGATCTAGATTAGGACTAGACTACCAGTGAATGATATTATTATTGAATCACTATGAGTATGACTATGAAGACTGAAGAGCGACCGACAAAATAATGACAGACAAGACTGAACACATTACATTTCAATTACATATCGCTAACTTACCTCCTCGGCATCCTTTGGATAGCCTTTCTTAGACCAAATAATACTTCCGATGATTCTCTTTCGTTTTTTGCCCATTACGACTGTTATCAAATGACAAGACAATAAACTCGGGAAGTCATCATATCCATACGTTCGACCGTCTGTAATTTCCTAGATAATAAACCTGTGGTGTCCGTCACCCATATGCCAGGCATCAGGTTGTTGTGCAGATCAAAGGAAATAGAGAAGCTTCACAATCAGTCGTTTGAATCAAATCAGCCCACAAACCAGTATAATAATACTCATTCCCTTCAATGACTAAAGATAAAGGGTAAATTTTCAATCTGCATGATTATAGATACATCTGAGCTTGTTGGATGTCAAAATCACAACGTCAGTAAAACTTAGTAAAAGACTTTGGCCGACAAGGCCAAACAGCGTAAACGTCCTTCACCTGCAGAAACCGGAAGATAGTAACTCCGCAGTAAAAGTTATATGGTTACGGACCAAGACAAAAACAATGAGTTGATTAGCTCATTGAAGAAGTCGCAAATTATTAGACTTCTAAACTTTATAAAATAGTAGTTTCGACAACAGAATCACAATAAATTTTATTTTTCAATTGACATGTTATTATAGTCAAGGCCAGAATACTTCAAACTGGCAGACTCAGTCTCCATATTATGTACGAAAATAGAAGATTATGCCAACTACAACCAGTGACAGAGCTTTACGTAATTACATTATCTAGGTTAAAGTCTGATAAGATAATTATAATGTATCAGTAATGCAGTAATAAGTGGGTTGTAATCGTTGTGAGGATATACACGTCATTCGTTGGTATGATGTATCTCCCAATGTCAACTGTCAAGATTTTACAATTTACAGAAAGAAAAACACCTCTCACATTTTCTTTACAGTTGACAAAACTTAGACTCATTTACGGATCGAACTATCTGACATGAAAGCAATGGAGGATGTTACGAGTCTCCCCCCCCCTCCCCCTTCCCGCCCTTCCCTCTCCCCAGCAACCACCACCATCTTTTCACAGGAGTGGCCAAAGTAGTTTCAGAGAGAGAGAGAGAGAGAGAGAGAGAGAGAGAGAGAACGGAAAACAGAGAAATAAAGCAAATGTATGCGTGTGTGTGGGTGTGTGTGGGTGGGTGTGGGTGTGTGTGTGCGAGAGGGAGAGAGAGAAAGACAGAAAGAGAGGGAGTGAGACTGAAGAGGATGAAACACGAAAGAAAGTAAACGCATACGTTGGTGTGGGTGTGTGCGTGCGTGTGCGTGTGGATGAGTGTGTGTGTGTGTGTGTGTGTGTGTGTGTGTGTGTATGTGTGTGTGTGTGTTTTATAGAGAGAAAGAGAGAGAGAGACAGACAGACAGACAGAGAGACTGTGAGAGATATATTACTGCTAAACAACAATAACAAGGTTCTAAAACACATTTCTTTGAAGCTGCCATTTCGCTCTCTTCTGCCTTTCAAGAGTTGCCCCTGGCTCCCAGTGAGGGCTTTGCCNAGAGAGGGAAGGGGGGAGGAGGGGATGGTGAGGGGGAGGGAGAAGCCTCCATCATTGGCCAAATTTAATTTTGGAATTTTCGGTTAGAAGCCATTCTTTTTCTCTTCTCTCTCTCTCCCTCTCTCTCTCTCTCTCTCTCTCTCTCTCTCTCTCTCCCCCTCTCTCTCTCTCTCTTTGCCCGTGGGAAGTATGTATTAACTTCTGAAGTTAATATAATCTGACACATCGTAAGGGTTATTTAAATGTTTCGAGTGTAGAGTAAAAACTTTTTTTTTCTTTTTAAGTTTGAATGTTTGTCTTTTTACCATCATACTTGGCAGCCCCAAACGTGACGTCAAAGTACATTTATTTGGCGGCAGATAGGACTGGTCTTGCCTTCTCTACATCTCGATCCCAAGAATCAGCAGCTTGCGTGTAACGACCATCCAAGATGACAGTTTTCATAAGGAACGAATGTTGACAGCCCCATATGTAAGGTTCCACTGTTCTTGAGATGACTATGTGATGAGTTTGGACTCTGATGAGTTGGTGAGGTGAGGGGAGCGGGTAAGGGAGGTGGTGCTAAGAGTGGTATTCTATAAAAGACGGTCAGTTAACGAGATTATTTTGGTAATGATGAATGGAACAGTCTAACTGGTTTCTCCTCCAACTTTCTCAAATTTAATTAGCCAGTTAGTTTATGTCCAGCTGATGCTTCATTTTCGGGCAGAGGAAATTTAAGTTTACAGATGTTTATGAGATAGTGTATACAGGGTTTTCTAATACCGTAAACAAGAACACAAAAAAGGAATTTTTGTGAGTTGCTCTTACAATGTAAAGAATGACAGGTATGAGGTTTGTAGGTTCGGCTATCTGGTCAAGAGTTTTGTGCGTTTGGAAGTTACTGGAAAAGACCTTAACTTTTCATTCTGCACCTATTTTGGAGTAGAACAAAATCAGCACTTGGCTTTGGGGCTGAGTAAATCAATGTGCTGCACAGTGGCGACCAGGGATGACTGTGCTGTTATTTCATTTGTAGTGGTATAGTTCTTCCCTTCTTTCTAGTTCATATTTATATTTGACGTATATATGATAATAATGATGTAGATAAGTCTTGAATCGAGGCAATGCTTGTTCATGCGACTTCGCATTATTAAGATTATGTAAGTTTGTGTATTAATGTATACATGTGTATGTAATATCATAAATGATACACATAACAATGTACACTATGATGTTGTAATACATTTTCCATGTGGGGTCGATGAAGGAGTATGGTCAGTAAAATTTCACTTTCATTTCATAAAGAAATACAAAACTTTGTTTAAACAAATAACAACAAACATCATCAAAACTGACACTGAATATAGTTGTGTCCAGATTTGACATAAAGCTTTTGAAAAATATACGATGAATATTATTTGAAATATGGTGAATGTTTCCTGTCTGAGCACTTTATCAAGACTGACATCTGAAATAAGACATACAAAGAAGAGCAAGTGGATAGGAGTCTGGGGGCCAGAAACAGAAACAGAAATAGAATATCATCATCATCGTCATCCTCCTCCTCCTCATCATCCTCATCGTCATCCTCCTCCTCATCATCATCGTCATTTGAGGAAACTTAAAAGCTCAACCTTAATTCACGGAATTTATTAAAAATCTATAATCTAGTTAAGGAATGAGAACGAAAATTACTTCTAAACGTTTCGGCTCTAAAGCCTTTATCAATAGAATGAAACAAGAATTATTCATCGTGGCCATCGTAATCGTAATCATCATCATCATCATCATCATCATCATCATCATCAACAACAACAACAACAACAACAACAACAACAACAACAACAACAACAACAACAACAACAACAACAACATATTGATTGACATTGCTGATGTAGCAGCAAAAGTAGTTGTTGATATCATTGTTGTTGCTAAGCCATAGTAATGCGTCACAGAGAGGTTGATCTATAATACAGACGAGAACACAAATTTTCCTTCCTCCCATTTCCTCGTGTGCTGATCACACATCTATCATTACCATTATTTGATGCTAAGATGCTCATTAGGAGTAGCCTCTCCCCCTACCCGATCCCCCAACTGCGATCTTTCGCTCCTAGTGTGTTACGGGTTTCCCCTCCCCCAGAGTTCTCACTTGCCTCCTGCGTCGCCCCCAGCTCGCTTCCCACCAGGGCTGAGCAAGTTCACCTAAAAAGTCAGTTCAGATCAAGTTCAGTTCACGAAGGGAAGAAACCCTAAAGATCCGTTTTAGGAATTTAAATAGTTTTCATATCAGATCAGTTCCCCTCAATTTTTGAAACTGGCATTCGATTTTGATCGTCGAGGTTGATGTGAACTGAACTGACATTTAGGTAGAAAATTAAAGTTCAGAACAACCAACCAACATGGTCATAGTTCAGATCCAGATCAGTTCATCCAAAATAAAGCTATTAAGATCAGGTCAAGTTCGTGTGAACTGAACTGGAGTTCACGAACTGCGTTCATATAATCTCAGTTCTGCCCAAATCTGCTTTCCACTGCCCTCGATGACTTTCAATGTCTCTCTACTGCCTTTTGCTAGGCCCATTTAGGTATCAATACGATACTGAGTATTTTGGTTGAGTATCAATATCGATGCCGAGCAGTTTACTTCGTAAAAACTCTGACTGCGACCAGTTGTGTCATGTGTCGTCTGTCATGGTAAGAAATGATTTAAACGACATACAGATCGTTCTATTAAGTCAAAATAGGGCTGTTATTGTGCAAAATAACAACATAATTATAACCTGCAATTCACACCTCTATGCTCTGCCCATGAATAAAGTCTTCTTAGGTGTGAGACCCATATACTTACAAGCACGAGCCTTAAACTACAAATATTCTTCAAAGAATCTATTAATGTTCTCTCTCTCTCTTCCTTTCTCAAGTGCTGTTACTAAGGGGTTTGTTACATTCTTCTTATAATTATCCTTATCCGACCAAGGGCCCATGAACTCTAAATCTGCCTTCAAGAAAAGGAGTCTTACAGATGTTTCTGAAGTAGAAAAGATTAGAAAAAAACACAAACACTAGAAAAAAAATATAAGGCTATTGTCGAAATTAAATTATACCACAAAATTGTTATTTGTAAAGACAGACATTGGATGAGCTTCTGACTATGTCTGTGCCATGAACTGAGGTGGAAGACTATATTAATACACATGTTGTATTAGCTAAAACCTTCTATAAAGAATGTTAAGTCAAAGCTAGAGTCAGGTACTCATTAATACCAGAACCTTAACGAGTATTCAGTATCGATATCCTACCAGCACTAGATCCCCCGAGTGGTAATTCCCCGTCTTGCTTCATCATCTTGTTTCTTTACCTCCTCTAAACTACCAACCCTTACACAATAGCTACGCTCAAAGCCGTATTCTGGTAAAATTAAAGGGTTTCAACCATATCAATGACAACACTCATTACGATCGCTGCTAACTACAACTTCTCACTAAGTAAATGTTGCCACCAGCTATCCGGGTCGGTTTCGGGTGTGGCCGCTGTAAGGTGCAGTTATCATTCACATAATTTTGGGTGCTTGGGTGGCAACGTGCGGATG
>JAWQUT010000086.1:1418597-1438233 GCA_033807755.1 Ellobium chinense | reverse complement strand
TAATGGATGGATGGATGGATGGATGGATGGATGGATGGATGGATGGATGGATGGATGGATGGATGGATGGATGGATGGATGGATGGCTTTAAATCAGTCGTGGAATTCACAACTAGTACACAGAGTGCAATATGATCGTCACATCAGGAAATATCATATGCACAAGACTACATCTGCCAAAAGAGTCCCTGAAAGATCCGAACTTGAAAATATGAGCTCTCCATTATTAGACTAAATAAGAAAACTAAAGACATTGATAACGACGCTCTAAGGCATTTTCTTTAAAATAAAGGATATCTTGGCTAAACCTTTATATTTATAGAAATAACCTAAGACAGTGTCAGTTTCCTTTCTGGCATCCTGTACTGATCAATATTTCAATAGCCTACAATAATAATAACAACAATAACTTTATAAGCCCAGATATACAGAGCATAACTATGACCAAATGTTAGAGATAAATCATAACGCTTACGATTTGATAGGCATAACGTACAGAAGCGCAACTTTAAAACAAAAAAATCAGACGGCAAGGACACACTTTCAAGCTATGATTTTAACACCAAACATTATTAAACCCTAATAGATGCACACGAATTCTTTAAATCACCGGAGACTGACCTATTTCTGGCAGTCAGTTCTGCTAGGACTGACCTAAAAAATGGCTGCCACTCCACTGGGACAGGATTTTGGGTTGTTTTCAAAACATCACTGCATGTCTAAAAGTTCATGCTTTTATATGATTTTTTGCAGATAATAAGATAAACATGTGTTCTAACAGAATATGAAATCAGATATTTGATGCATAAAATAGTTTTTTTTCTGTAAAATTGTTTTTGCCTACTAATAAAATGCATTTCGAAAAGTTCAGAAACACCCTTTCTCACTAGACTAGTTCATGCATACAGACAGGCAGAGTGACAAACCTCATATTTTAAGTGAGACGTATCGTATTTTGATAAAACATAAACCACATGGAAGAACAAAATAAAAACACCACAGACAGCTGAGACAATTATAAATATGGCACAAACAAGAAAAGTGACATCTCAAACATCTGGAGACATTTTCGCATGTGAAGACTGAAAACGATCGCTTTGTTTTTCAAACAATAATTCTCTTTCACCACACGGCAAGTGACGAAATACGCAAGAGAATTGTGTAAACATGCTCACAGAAGAGTTCTACAATATTTACGAGCAAAAACAAGGACTGGATTTGTTTACAGACGTGTATACACGTCGTTAATCTCCAGTCGTTGCATTTCGGAAGACGTGTATACACGTTGTTAGACTCCAAGCGAATAATGGCGGACGACATGTATAATCATTGTAATCTTATAGTTCTTAGTAATTCCCTACATTTCATTATCTTTGGATTACATCTAAAATAATCTGGTAAATCATAAATATACAACCATATGAATCGTTCCTCCACAGTTTGCAACGATGGTGTCATTCCACTGGCCTACATGTCACTTGCCTGGAACTTGCCCATCATCTCCCCGAGAGGGAACACGAGGACGATACGGAACACGACCATTTTCCCCAACATTATCTCCCTCCATCCCTTCGACAAATACGAACTGGTCAGATTCACGATATATCTGTTGGACAAATATAAATGGGAGCACATCTCCATATTTGCCGACAAAGATAATCGTGCTCTGTCCACTACAGGCGATAGTTTCTATAGGTAAGTGGGTCTCCCAAAACATGTATGCGCGGACGATTGTTCACGTAATGGCGTCATGTTGTTGTAATGACGTCACACGCATAACTTCCGCAGAGCTGTGATATTGATCAGCTATGAGAGGGTACGCGTGTCTAACAGTGTCCGCTCATATTGTGTGCTGTGTATATTTATATTTATAATATATATATATATATNAAGCTACTTTACAGGCTGGCACAAGGGGCAGAGTCTTGATCACTGTGATTTGTGTTAGGCAAATATCTGCAGGCCTACGTAAGAGCCCTCGGCGACCATCTCCGTTATTATATACTGAGGGCTTTTCAAACAAACTGACCTTTTAACGCTCCTTACTTCCACTCAACTGTATAACTTCAGTCCTTGGCAAGATTTTTTTTTCATACCTGCATTCCTTTGTTCAGAAACCCCCTCACTGAAAAAAAGGTAGCTTATGTCTGAAATATCAGACACAGCAGCCTACTGCATAAATTTGGTGTGGCGATAATATATCTGCCAAAAAAAGTCGAGTGTAAAGGTTGGTGTGATGTTGGCCTCACATGAAAGTGAAAACAAGATTTTCAGAATTTGCCAAAATTTAGGGAAATACTTTCGATATTAATGGGAAGCCATGTAGAGTCCAAATTCGTAGTCTTGGCTTTTGAAAAATCGCCGCATTTTTAAAGGAAGTTTCCTACACGAAAGAAAGAAAACGTGTTGACCCACTCACCGGTGTGCGCTACCATTGCCTGGGCAAGACTGGCGTTTTCAGGTACTTGCGAATACAAGTAAATATCCACATAGGACTCGAGAATTCGGATCTGATTCCTGTTCCTTGGCTTAGGCAAAAAAAAAAAGAAAGGGGTAGGAATATGAGTGGGAGAAGCCAGCTGGGACTAGGGACTTGGACTTGAGGCCTTGAGATGGTATAAATGTCACGATTCCGTATCAATTCCGAGTCCGGCTCTCTCTTTCTGCATCCTAATACTCGTCTAATGTTTGGCAATTGAATGTACACGAATCTGAGTAGTTGCTGAGTTAGGATTGGCAGGTATCGATTCCAGATCCGCATCTTGCCCAAGCCTACTAATTGTGCATTGCCACATCAATATCAGAGTGACCTTTTCTGATGAAATTTTGCTTACCCTAATCTGACACAAAATTTCAGTCATGAAGGCGTGCCTAAAACGTCTACAAAGTCAAGAAACAGATGACATTTGCCATTCTGTTCAGAAAATTATTATGGAAAGTGCTATAGATACGAGGCAAAGACTGTAACTACTTCGTCTGCAGAACCATAACTTGGCGTCAAGATTTTTTCTTCTCTCTTCCTTTCTTTTCGCATTCTCCTGTTTTTCTCCCTTTTTCCCTCTGATCTTCGGGGCCGCTGCATTGCATTGTGGAGGCTGCGGATGCTAGCTACGGGCATGATTATGGGCTGGCCTGAATATTCGCCAGCTTTAGCTGCCATGATTTGCCAACGGTGTAGTAACTTTCAAGTCGCATTTCTGCTCTGTTAATTTATTAAAGACCCCGAGGGTGTAATCTGACTCTCTTCACTTACACCACAAAGAAGGTGAGCAAAATATGCTTTCACCTGGTGTTTGTCATTTGTTTCATCAAAGTCTATGTCTTTCCTTGCTTTAAATTAGCCTGCCAGTGCCTGCATTACATTTAAATGTATCTGTTTCTCCCTTGGGAAACATTAACTTTTTCAGGGGTCTGTCCTACATATTCATTTTGATTTTGCGGTGTCAAGTCTTTATGCATCGTGATAAAGCATGATCTGTTACAGAAGTAGCTTTAATGTAGCGAATAGAAATGGTACGCTATAACAAATAAAATAAATTACCAGGAAAGTGAACCAGAGTAAGGTATCAGCCTCCCAGTTGTTATGGAATACAGCTAGATCTAGAAGAACTTGTTTTTCTACGGAACTTGTTAATGTAATGTTGTAATTTGTTGTCATTTGCCCGTGGCGTAATGTCGTTTGAACTATCATACCACGACGTACTTTCAACTTTTCTTGTCTAGTGGCATGTTGGGTCTTGCTTCAATACCATTGCTGTCTACTGATTACTTCTTGTGATGTATTTGTCCTAATTAACTGTCTTTCGGTGTTGTTGAGGGGATGCATGCATTTGTAGGGCTATTCAGGATGTCAAGGTCAGGTTCAAGCATATCTTTGTCATGTCTCATGATTCTGAGAACCAGCATCTTGGCTTTCAGGACACTTCCGCTCCACTTCCGGTTCCGGTTCCAGCAGCCAGCGAGGATTATTCTTGCTCCCTGTCCTCACTGAGCTCTAATCATGAGGAATTTTCTGTGTCCACTCGAAAAAGCTAGAGGCCTGTAAATGTACTCGGAGTTTGAATCTTACAANAAAGACTGTTTTATTGGAATAATAGGGTACCGTATGATTTAATTTGGTCTGTAGGACGGTGCAGTCTTCCTTTAAAAAGACGACTGAAAATTGTGGTTGTTTTAGTTTATTGTCGAAGAAACAATGCTTTTGTCGTGGCACACTGGTTTGTTATCTAATAGCAGGGATATAGTCTATATAGGTCAAGTAAGCGTGCGTTTACAACTGGCAATGAAACTCAAAATGTCGAGGACATGTTACGATTTGGTTTTACAGATTTAACATTTGGACACAATGCGACCTAAAATATTATGTGCAGATTATGATTCGCGGACGTGTGGGGAGAAGGGAATGACAATATCACCTTTGCTAGGGAATAAGGAGGTAGCCTCCTGAGGGCAGACCCAAGAGGAAAATACTTTCGGCCAACAGACCACATACAAGTGTGGTAAAAGAACGGCACGATAAGATACCGTTTATATGTTTGTTTATATAGTTTCCAATATGTAGCTATTTCACCAGAAGGCTAGTGGCACCTCAGAACAGAGAAAAGGATTTAAAATCAAAGACAACAAATTGTCTGGTCATGACATCTCTCTTAGTAATATCTGAATTCTTCGGGACCCCGTTTCTTGTTTGTTTTTTGTTTTGCGTTTGATAACTGTCAGTGTAGCCCCACCATGATAAGACTGCGGACTCAACAAAACGGCGGCCGACAGCTATCGGGATATGCTACAAGAGCGAATGCTCTTTCTATATTATCTGTGGTTCACGGCATGTTCAGTCATGACTCTTCTGGTCAGTGTTGTCTTGTATTTGGCGGAGCCATTGGTCCAGCCTTGTCTAGGAAGACCAGACTGCTCTGCCCAGTATCGACCTAAACCGATCTAGAGTTTCCACTGACAGCCAACAGAAAGAATTGCAAATCCAGGCTCAGCTGTCTTTTGCTCTAAATAACTGTTAGATGTCTTACTATTGAAAAAAGTGTCATCTGATGTTAAAGCAGCGCTCTTAACTGACGTGACAAAAAGATCCCCAGTTGGGGACTGGACTGGCTACAGCTTACGGTCACGTGTCACAAGCGTGCTCATGTTGATCTTGTTGTTATTGTTGTCGTCATCACCGTCGCTGTTGTTGTTTTGTTGTTTTTGTTGTTTCTACCGTTACCATTGCTGCTGTTTTGAATGATTTGTTATGTTTTCTTGAAAATGCTTGTCGATGTTGATTTTGTATTTTTTCTCGTGATGTTAATTGCATGGCGTTGCTGTTGATTGTTTTTCTCGCCCGCAATGGCACTTTTGTTACTAATGTCATCGTTAGCAATGTTGGCGTTAACGGTATAAGTGGTGGAGTGGTGGTGTCGGTGTTGGTGTTGGTGTTGGTGGTATGCAGTCTGGCCCTAACAGATGTTGGGACTGATGATGGGTTTAGATAGGTCTCAGATTGATCTTATGTCTGACTAATGAACTGTTGTTACAATTTGAGAACGCATTTGAAACAATCGCGTTCAGAAATCAGGTCAAAGATGCAGAGGCAGCGGGAGGATACTAAATTGATGGAAGAGCGGACTGGATGATCAGAGTTCAATTTACGTTGCGCCAGCACGATAGCGGCTACATGGAGGAAAGGGACGGAAAAAAAGAAAACCGAAAGTAGAAGAGGTAGTAATTTTGCGATCACATTTTAAAAAATCAAAATTTTATTTCACACGTGACTTCCTTGGCTTCCTCTCGCCTCCCTACCGCCCCATCCTCCAACACGAACGGAATCGATCTTTTTAAAATTTTGAAAACGATTCCGTTAAGCAATCAAACATACACGTAAACAAATATTAAACTTCACACTAGAGTGAGCTTTCCGTGTGAAACAATCACACAGCTTGTTATTTTTAATTGTCACCATCGATCAGGAGGTTACATGCTTTATAATTAAAGGACGGACGTATAATAGAGAATCATTATTGCTAGGTACGTATAGACAAGAGCTATTGATGGAGAACCAGCCGGTCAACAACTCAACACAAAGGTTGTGAGCTTAAGCGTTGAATGTTGATCCAGTGCAAACAGCACAGATTTATGAATTACCATTCATAGCTATTCATACATCTATAAAAAAGGCAACCATAAATTTATTATGTGTATTAAATTACTCATCTCATAATTTAATGTGCCTACAGCACCTCGATTGCCTCCCTTGTAATAAAACGATGATTAATTTGTTTAGGCTCAGTGGCGTTTCATCAATGGAGCCTATAAAGCTGGCTCTCTCTCTCTTTTCTCTTTCTAACTTCCCATTCCAGTTTCCGATATAATAAACTGAAATGAATAAATAAAATAGAAAAACTATGTTTGTTTCAATTTTACGGCGAAAACAGGAATGATTTCGGAGATTCTTGGAAACTGTCTGCACTCCCCAGTTTTGTATTGCTCCTATTGATTCAGTGAGCTTGTTGAATAGTTGTAATATGTTTTTTTTTCCTTGTAAAAGATGAAATAGCGCGTGCTGGCGTTCCATTCTTTGAAAGTGCATGTGTTTGAGTCTGCCCGCACTAACCTCTTGTAGTGCCATAGACATCATATCTCCTGCCTGTTGTCTTGCCCTGGGTTTCATTATGAAAAACTGCTTCATGCCATTTTAAGAAACTGTTTTCATGACAAAAAAAAAGAAAAAAAAAGGCGACAGTTTCAAGTATTTCTACATATTTGTGCACTTGAATTAAAATTTGCTGGGGGAAGAGAATAATTAATAATCTAACTGTTAATAGTTTGTCAGTTGAAGAGTGCGCTTTTGATTGACCTTTTCGAAAAAAGCAAAAAAAAAAAAAATGCTTTCCAGTGTTTAACGAAGCCGGCGGACATCCCCTGTTAACTGAAAAGCTTCACAGCTCTAACTTTCCCATAGCAACGCTTGTTTACCAGGCAATATTCGCGTTGTTTTAGACATTCGCGCTTTCGAGCCTCACTCTCAGGCCATGGCAAACATGGGATTATTTGTCCTGGCTGGCTGAGTCGGGGAGATGAATTGACTCATTAGGTTACTACGTACTGTTTAAAAGCCGTGACCGCGCAAGACATTTTTTAATAATGTGATGAATCACCGTTCTAAAGGCCAATCTACTAAGTGATAATATATAGGCATTAGAACGAATTATGGTTTCGACATACAACAATAAAGTCCAAAAGCTGGACTTTTCAGTGGTTGGTATGATTTTCCGAATTTTTTTGGATGCACTGGGCTAATATCAGTTTTTGAACATATCGCGACTGATTGTACTTGAATTTGAATATCTATTGTCGATGTGTCTTTAAAAACTCAACAAATGTGAGACACCAGATGGGAACTTTTATTGAGAACTTGCGCCTTAACGATGAAATCTCTTACCATTATAAGAATTACATTAGTGCATCGGTGAAAAATGCACCCTTTTGGTATTCAACATGGAAAGTTAATGTAATTTTTACGATGGTAAGGATTGCGATCGTTAATGCATTAGTTCTTGTCAACCAACGTCATCATGCCATATGGCCAGTGTCACTCTGACAGATGACGATCTTAGATATAATGTTTATGGGTCCGTGTTTTAGTGTGATGCTAAGAGACACCCTACCCCATCTCTCCCTCCCCTAAAAAAATTGAAAGTCAAAGAGAGATATCTTCGAGGGACTGGCCAGACTTGGCTCAGCAAAGTTCCAGCTTGACAAAACATCCTACACCAAGATTATCTGAGATCTATACACATTCATTGGAACTTACGATTATGACATCTCAGTCTGTGGATGTTAAGATCCTGAAGGTCTAAGAAAAGTATCTTGTCATCCATACTTGCCAGAAGTTATGGCTGGTGTATACACTCTATCTTTATTACTATTTTTTTATATTTATGTCCCGATATCCGTCCATTTTCCTATCTCTTTACATACTATATATTATCCCGATCTCATTACTAGGCATGCCTGATAAATACAGTGTTTGTTTGATAACATCAGTGACAGGAAGAATCAAATGACTGGAAACAAATGATGTAATTTTTAACTGATGTCATGCAAAAAGATACCTTAAGTCATGGTTGTCGATGTAAATTCATAATTTTATAAGGGCCACGAGTTACTCGTATCATACAAAGTGAGAATTTGTATGCAACCTCGCATTGATTGGAAATTGACGTCATGATTCATACAGAACTTAGGATTCCTAAACCAGGGGCTCAGTTCACGACGTGAACGTGACTTTATGATCCAGATAGGACCTCGGCCACACGGTGATGTAATCGAATAATTTTTATAAAAGTGAAAGTCTGGGTGGATATGTTTGTACGTCATAGACATTTATGTCGCTTGAAAAAGGATCTCGTACTTGGCAAGTCATCTGCATTTAACAAGGAAGGATAAATGAGACAACCATCCCGGATCCCTGGTGGACTAGCTCACGAAATGCTGCAATGATTCCTAAGTTACTACTTGATCACGCTCAGTATCAAGATACCTCACACTTTATTTTAAGATATCCGCGCTCTTTCATCAAAATACCATACACTGTATATCAAGATGCCTCATACTGTATATCAAGATACTTCACAAGATATTCAAAACATGGTATCAAGATATGTGACAAATTATATCAAGATACCTTATATGCATTGCATCAAGATACTTCACACATTGCATCAAGATGCTTCACACACTGTTTCAGAATACTTCACACTTTGAATCAAGATACTTCATACCTTGCATAATGATACCTCGCACTTTGTAACAAGACATCTCAGACTTTGTCCAGTGGATCTCAGGCAGACATGATTCTTAAGGTATCTTTCAGCATGACAAGGCATACTGCGCTAGACTAGTTTAGAGCCACAGTTCTTATTAACCGTGCTACCCTTTCTCCCCTCAGTTATCTGAAAAGTTTGTCAAAAGACTGGTAAATGTTCATCTTTGTGATCATCTTTATTGTTGTTGTTGTTGTTGTTGTTGTTGTTGTTGTTGTTGTTGGTTTTGTTATTGTGGTCATCGCCATTGGATGATTTCATCGTCATCATCATCGTCTCATTTCTTCATTATCACTTTCACTGTCGTCATGATCAGACCTTTGACCATGCTCAGACTCTTTTTTCTCATTGTTGGTCTCATTTTCATTATTACCATCATGGTCATTAAAGTCATCATTAACATTATTTAATGCAACTGAAAAATATGAAGTTCATCCTGTGCTATTATATGAAATAAATCTAAGAGTGTTGACAGGCAAACTTTTTTCATCATCATCATCATCATCATCATCATCATCATCATCATCATCATCATCATCATTACCATGATCAAATCACACCTTCGTCTCCACGAGATACGATCCAGGTTAATGACACCATGATTTAGTAAAAGAACGTTGAATTTTGATGAAGTCATTTAATCAGTCGATATCTCATTAGCTTAACAACACTGAGCATGCTGCTGTAGTTTTAATACATTCAATAGCAGTAGCGAATCAGCGTTGATTGAAATGTAGACTGTTTCGAATAAGACTGGACACTTTGCGATATTACATGTGATTTAATTGTTGATATCAGCGACAGATTATTAGATCTAGACTGCCAGCACTCCAAGACCACAGCTGTTCAGAGGTATTTTTTTTTTTTAATTTGGCGATTAAAAGTGAACTAATTAGACAAAGATAGATTTTTTCTGTCCATGTCAGCTTTCGCGAAAAGGAAGTCTGTTGAGAACAGATTCTAAAAATTCTGTTCAACTGTTTAGCGGTATGAGTAATTTGTCTTTCAGGATGAGTAAAATTCAAAGCGGAAGGAATCAATACGAAATACTATTTCATAAAGCCTGGTAGATCAAGAAAGTCTAAAACTGACTGTTTAATTTAGTACTACTTTTGATTTTAGATGGCCTTTAGTCTGTCAGTTGGAGTTTACTACATGTGTAGCTCTAGTATAGTGTGTAACACATGTTAGCATGGTTTATTTGTTGAGTTGCTGATGCAAGCGTATTGTGTCTTAGCTTTAAAGGCTAGCTTGTAGAACCGAAGTCAGCCATACCACAGCGAAAAGAATTTCTGGCATACTTGAGTTAGAGTGAGTGAAAAAAAAGTGGTTTCTACTACATCCGGGGTACATGTTTTGCTTCTGCGCGGGATCCTTTCAGGAATGTGGGCGGAGCTTCCATGAATGTTAAAGAATGTAGAATCCCTTGCATCACACCGGAAATGATAGCTCAGCAACAATGGCGCCCTCTACCTATGGTTTCACATTTTTAAATTTGTCAGTAGAACTTTTTTTTTTCTTCAACGGCCTTGTATTGGAAGAGGAAGTCACAAGAATCAAAGATCGTATGTATACTAATAAATAAGGATATTATCATCTTCCTCTGCCAGCAAAGACCTAAGTATGGAAACACCACTTGCAGGCCAGCCATCTTTGCGTGCCGCGTTGCTTAGAGACTTCCTCCACAGCTGTTTTGAATTCCACCTCTTTGGGACCGCTCCTTCCACATAATTTGCATTCCTTACAAGGATCCCACGCGGAAGCAAACACACGTGGCACTACTTTTATCTGCTTGCTTGATGCTTAATAATTTTGATAGATATTACGCTTACATTGTGTGTGTTAAGCCATTTTCAACCGTTTAAAGTCTTGCGCAAACTCAACATCACGATCAGTTCATGCCCTATTTCCACTTAGTTTGATGTTGCTGTGCTCTTTCTTTCAAGTCTTTCAGCTCCAGTTCTAGGACTACATCCATAACTATCTACATCTATTCTTAGAGCTTTGCAACCCCTTTAATCATCGCTTTGTTTTGAGTTGCTTTATTGATTTTAACCATTTCATTTATCTTTAGCCATTTTTTTACAGTTATTTGTGTACATGTATGTTTATGCATTTACGTATCTTAAATTACCCTCACGGCGTGGTGCAGCAGAGAGTATTGTGAATCAAGAACTTCATCTCACAGTTAGCAAGAAAACAGTGACAGACATTCATAAAGGTCAAACGTACGAATGCACACCATAAATTCCGTCCCTGAATAAGAGTTCGACAGTAGAACATTATTCATATTTCTATGTAGCTAATATAAACACCTTTCCTAATCGCCATTGTTTTACCCGAAAAAAAATAAAGCGGTCATTACCAATAGAAAAATTATTTCTTTGTTTCTGCACTACATTTCAAGAGAGACGAGGACCTGGTGGAAGAAATAATTGGAAAAGTGCTTGTCAATCGATGACACGCACTGACGGACACTGAAAACAACATGATAATGACCAGTGGGTTCTGGAATTGCCTCGTGCCCAGTTCCTTCAAGCGAATAGAACAGTTTCCTGAAACTAACTCCCTTGAAGTCGATCGTTGGCGCTCCAGATGTTCAGTTACACTTCACGTTTTTCATTCTATCCTCATTGTAACATTAGATATTAACAGCATATCTGTTTCATAATTTTATACAGCAAGATACCCCAGGGTTCCCAGAGGTACTCAGCCTTGTTAAGGAAAATTTGACACCCCATCTCTGGCAAGTCATTTCTTTGAAATTAGTAGGGGTAAAGAGCAATAAGATACGACCAACGGCTGGCGACGGTTATTTACATATGGGATATTTTGTTCTTTGTCTTCATTAATTTCAAGACGTTGCCGATGTTGTACTTTAACAAGCATCACTTCGAAAGTGCCATAAAATTGTTTATAATATATCACAAAATACTTATGTGCAGGCACAAGCCTCTGTAGTTAATAGTACGTTCATAGGTGATTTTCAGATTTACAAGATTTAAGATTCAAAATCTTTATTAGGCCAAATCTATATTACAAAGCAAAATAACAGAAAACTGCCAGAGGGTCTTCTCGCCGAGAGTGTGGTTCAAGAGTTACCGTTCTTTACATTTAAGAAAAGTGACCCATTGCCTCTTGAACAGATACCATCGCTCGCTGGAGCTTCAAGCTTCAAAGACCATGACAGTGTACAATTTGTCTCGTCTATCCACCCACCTAGAAAAACGGGGGCTAATAGCTCTGACTACAGTAATCAGAACTATCTTCTGACTTCCTGGGACACACAGGAAGAAGTGTTTGTTGGAGACTTGAAGCTGACCGTTCTGAATCACTAATGTGTCGGTGAACTCGGGGTAGACAGATTTAGCGGTAATACAGAGAATAGCACGTTAAATGTAATCTCGACAACAGAGTGAATGGTGCATTCAAGACAATAAATTGAACAAGATGATACAGAACAGTATATAAGATAGTAAGCGGCGACTTGAACGATAAATCACTACACAAAAAATAGAACGAATAGGCCGCTGAGTGTGGTATATCAAATAGGATTATACATGTACATGTATATGCAATAATAAAACTATGGATGTAGAAGAGGATAAAATCATGAGAAGTGGAATCTGGAGAAAGGGAAGATACAGTGCAATTATCTCATAATCCAAACCCACTTTAATAGTCATGTTCTGTGGAGACAGGTAAAAGCCTAGAGACATCATCTTGGTCTAGGTCTGGTAGTATTTGTTTCCCAAATGTGGTACAACAGTATTTCGCGGGGAATGAATAAAAAGCGGGATCTTAGCTGGAGTTGGATCTTTAGCCAACGATCTCGTTTAGAAGGCTGATAACTACAGACATAAAACTGTATCGTAATTATGTCCCTTGATCACCTACTTGATCAAAGAGCATGCCGCAAGTGGGATGGGTGCGCCTTGTTACAATATGGCATAATCATGTATTCGATATCTAACAAGGAAAATCGCAGAGCGACCATATTTTGTCAATGGAAATGAGCAATCCGGGGATGTCAGATGAAACAAAAATGGTATTCACAGCCGGGATGTTTATAGGTAAAAACGGATTTCATAGAGAGAAGGGGATATTAATTGAAACTGAGTGTGAAGCGGCGGAATGAATATTAATCGAAGATCGTTATACTAAGACAGTGAATGATATTGTTAGACGTCTACAGGTCGCTGGCATCCTTACTCTCAGCATTTGCCGGTGCGTGTGACCATCGCTAATAGCCAGCACTGTATTAGAAGTCCCCTGTTACAGACATTCCCCACAGCTATCGTCGCTTAGCCNCCCACCCATACGACCTTCCTCCTCCCGCCCATCAGGCTTCCATTCGACCTCACATATCACCAGACGCATCAAGTCTCACTTTTAATCATTAAATCATTTAAAGACCCACAACCGGGAAGATATACAATAATTTTGTCTTCACTTGTTTCTGAACTAGTCTGGGTTGATCAGGCTAGGTTTTCAGGATTGTCTTAGGTACTATGTATCTCAGAACCCGCTTAATCGCAGCTTTTGTTTAATCGCAACATCTATCACATAACATCACTGTATTTTCTATATCTAAAAAAGTAGCATGATAATCGTAACACTTTGTAGTCACTATACTACCAATGCTCCCAAGGAATTGCGATTTCATGGTTGCGGTATCTCACAGCCTTAGATTTTACGCCAGGGGATGGATAGATTAAACCAACTAGTCATTGTTATTGTTGTTGTTACAAAGACAAATCTGAAAGGTCGGAGAACAGCATAATGAATATCTTGGATGTTTAATGAAAAAGGTTCTGCTTGTACTCTATAATCGAACTCCTGAGAGCCGCTGGCTACTTCCTACTCTGTGACATCCTTACGACGTCATACATGGACTAGATTCTTTGCCAGTCATGATCGTTATAGAGTGAACCACATCTTTATTATTGTTTCATAAAAATCTCCGGTTCAAGTTGTAATTCTTGATAACTTCTTGTTATTCAGAGCTATCAAACGGAAATAACTGAATGGTTAATTGGCAAGGACTGAATCGTAAGAAGTCTACAGATAATTGATTGCTTTCTTCCCGTCTCATATGTCATTAGCTCATCTCTTATGTTCTTTAGGAAATTACTTTTGGATTGTTGGGAAGTCTTTAAATAGGACAGACGCTCCAAGGGTCTACCTATAACATTAATAATAATGCTGTTTAAAATCTCACATCCAGGCCGATGCCCGTTTACAGGGCTTCATATTATGATTACTCCAGCATGCCAGATCATTCAAGGACGTTCTAAACTCCCTGGGGAGCTTACAGTGTCACAGCCACTTGTAGTATCTGATTACTAATATTTTAACAATATTTTTCACTGCCTATAGCCAGATACCCATTTTACAGACGAGTGGACTGAGGAAAATGCGAAAGAAACACGTTCCCCAGATACCGCCACAAAACTAACCAACTATTCATCCCTTTGCTAACATTTATTCCAATTCATCCAGAAATATTACTTCTCGTTGAATGTATTTTGTCTATAAACTGCAATTTTAGTTGTGAATGATTTATTCAGATCTTTCCTTACTTTTTCTTGTTATGCCTACCGGGTGTGCTCAATGAACCTTGATTCTCGTGAATATATTTTTTCTTGCTTTAGATAGAACATATTGTTTTCTTGTTTTAGGTTGAACATATTTTTTTCTTGTTTTAAATTGAATATATTGTTTTAAGTTGAATACATTTTTTTTCTCGTTTTAAGTTGAATAATTTTTTCTATGGATATATGATCTGATTTGTGAATTATTATATAGGCTCTATTTAGACTACACCATTTTCTTGCTTTCTTCGCTTTGCTCGCAGACACTGCTCTCAGCGTGATTCTGCAGTAGGTGAATTGCTGCTGACTGCTATGCTATCAGTGTTGCTTATTCTGCTGTAGATGCGGTTGCTGATTTTATTGCATATTTTGCTGCTGTTTTTGTCTCCCTTGCTCTAATTTTAGCTTTTACCACTTCTAGGCACTTCTTGTGCATGCGGTCATGTAGCCTGGCCTTTGTGTATATAGTGCGAACTTTTAGAGTTCCTGCGGTTTGGCATGCAATTCTAAAGTGTGGCATGATCTTGCTCTCTAAACTTTATTAAGATGCTATCTCTAGCATTAAAAAAGCAAGCCTTAGCTTAACTTTAGAAAGGAAGATCGCTTTTGAAATTCACTGTGCTGTTCAAAGTGTTAGCTAGCATTACACAGCCAACTCCATCTAATCGCAAACCGCTTGAATGAGCTTTCTCTTCATAGTAAAATTTGGCACATATAGTGAAACACGAAATGTCCATTTTAAAAGCATCCTCCTCTTAACGTGTTAATGGCAACGTTTCTATGCTCTCCTGGATTTGCGATTTATGAGAGTTGACTTATTACGTAATGTAATCAGGGTCGTAAATACTTCACCCCCACCCTCATATACCAACCCAAGGCGCTTAATTTGAGCCATGGGATTTTTTTCTTTGTCGTCAACATTTCTAACGATCCTCGACCTCTTGGTCCTGTGTCATTGTAAGACCTTCAGGGGGTGAGTCAAGATACGGCCCTGAGTTAAGCATGATGTGCTCACCTGCATTCAGCCCTTTCCCTAGCCATGACTCTCTATTTACTCCCACCCTCCTGAAGCTACCTGGAGACGTCCAGCCTCTTCTGGACTTACATCCCCATCTACTCAGACAGCTTCACGGACGATGATTATGATATGAAGCTGAAGGAGGCCAGCCTCACCTCTAGAGGTCAGTATTGAGAGGGGTGGGTTATATATATTACAATATGTAGTGCATTCATCATCCAGAAACTCCTTGCCCCTCATATTTTTTTTTTGCCACTATCATGCAGATCAAACAGTCAAGTCAAAGAGGTAAAAATAAAAACATATTGTGCATAAAATGGGAACTAAAGATTTATCTTGTATATCGATGTTTATTCAGTGAATAAAGTAATCCAGGTCCTCTTTCCATCATAAGTTTACAATGACCTACTGCGAAATTTGATTGATTAATTGCACGAAATCAGGCACATTCCCACTCTCTCTCTCTCTCTCTCTCTCTCTCTCTCACACACACACACGCGCACACACACACACACACACACACACACACACACACACACACACACACACACACACACACACACACANGCACGCACGCACGCACGCACGCACGCACGCACGCACACACACACACACACACACACACACACATACACGTATGTATGTACGTTTCTTTCTCCAAGAATACAAGCTGCACTTGATCAATTTAGCCTAACCTACATTAATTATCATTTTCTTTTGTCTCTTAGTTTTTGTCCTCATCATGGATGTGGATGACATCAGATACATCATGCTCCGCGCCAGACGTCTGGGTATGACGGCAGGTGACTATGCGTACATTGTGCCCGAATTCCAAGGTTTGTCTAGGATTTCCGCTGACGTTTGGCGCCGTAATGACTCCTCAGATGTGGTGAGTTCAATATACAGGTTGCTGTTAAAATTTATCGTATAATTTAGTGTTCTGAAATTGAAGGACACTATGGTCACGTGCCATGGTCACATGCTTCCCATTGTCACGTGCCAAGGGAAATACCTCATCATGTCGACACACCATTTCACACACACACACACACACACACACACACACACACACACACACACACACACANTATGCCTAACAACATTAATAATATTCTGTTCATAAGTGTAAGATAATAAAACGTTTTTCCCTCAGCTTCTTGTGCTAGAATTTATGCTGTGAGGGACATTACAATAGACAGAATAAAGCTAAGACGAGGTTCGTCCATCTCAAGGTTAATTATTAAAAATCACGGCTAATTAACACTTCATTGAATGGATTAGTTGGCCTGAGGGTGACAGACACATCATACACGGAGCTTCACAGAGGTTCTCACATTTTTGAGATTCAGTGGCACTTTAAAGCTAATCACTGTTGAGGTACGCGGAAAAGTTTGGCCATTGCCGCAATATGGTTAAGGGACCAAGTGATAGGTGTGAACTCGCCAAATTTGGACACGGAACATCACGTTGCAGGGCACTTTCATGTCCTTTCTTTCTCCTTCTTAATCGAATGCAGTTGAACTGAGCGAATTCGGCATCTCATGACACGACTGTGACGTCATGGCAAAATGGACACTTGCCTACGTCACGATTTACTGTCTAGCATCTGGTGAATTCGCCCTTTAATCTCTTCGCTACGCATGGCGTTATATACGTCCTTACCCTTGGATCCAAAATGCTATTAAATATATCAGTGCGTCCTACAAGTAACATTGCCATATTGTATCCAGTGTACCTGTACGTCAAATTTCCTACTATAATGACCAATTTCTTCGTACCAGTCAATAAGCTTGTAGTGATTCGGTGACACCATGTCGTAGCATGACTAAAATTAACTAGAGGAATGACGGCACCGACATATGGTTTTGATGATAGAGAAAACTTTGTGACGTTGTTTGCTTCTTACAGGCAGCGCGGGCAGCCTTCAGATCGGTTCTCTTTATCAACGTCCTGAATCCTCTTCCATCGGCCTACGATACTCTTGTTGCCCGTCTCAATGTGAAGATGTTTGGCAATGACACCTCGAAATACGTCAAGGCTGCTGTAAAAGAAGAGGTAGATTGTCTGTCTGTCTGTCTGTCTGTCTGTCTGTCTGGCTGGCTGGCTGGCTGGCTGGCTGGCTGGCTAGCTGGCTGGCTGGCTGGCTGGCTGGCTGGCCTGGTCTGGTCTGGTCTAATCTGGACTGGAATGTTGATGTCTGTGTGTTTGCCTGTCAGTTCATATGTTTGCACATCTGTTTCACCCTCCTGTATACCCTGGTTTCAACTGTTGATACATGCCCTCTGTTTATTGGTATGTGTCTCTCCCTGTCTTTACCTGCCTCCCTGAATATATCTTCTGATCGGCCTGCTCGTCCTTCAGTCTGTCTGTTTGTGAGCTGCCTCTGCAGCCTCTGACAATCACTCGATTGTTGACTGACTGTCCTAACTATCTGTGACGAATCACTCAAGTGACTCCTCTTTTCCTACCTTATCACATGTACTCAGCTGCCGCCAGGACCATCACCTCGGTTTGTATCATCTCCCAAAGTGACTCCACGTACTGTTGGGCGTTGGCCACTCTCTCGTCTAACACTTTCTTTTCTTGTCCAGTCCTTCATGTCCCAAAGACTCCTTCAATTTCATTTGTTTTCTTATGCAGGACGAGGATATCTACAGCGGGTCCACAGACATCCAGCAGACGATCCTCACGGGCTACTATAACGCCATCATGATCTACCTGACGGTGGCAAACGAGACACTAGCCGAGGGCGGAAACGTCACAGACGGTATCGAAATGGTCAGAAGGATCAGTAACAGGACATTTGCAGGTTGGTGTGGTGACTATATTTCTACATAATAGTGGATTTTAAGCATACGCAAAGGAATAAGTACCTTTTTTATAGGATAACTTATTTAATGCATGAAGCCCATAGAGAATGTATGAAAGTTTGTATGTGAGTTACTTGTTTCATACTAAGCAGGTGCTTGTGCAAACATGCATGTACAATGTATAGTCAAACCTCTGTATTACCGCCAACTCCGGGACTTTGCCAAAGTTGGCATTATAACGATGTTGGCGGCGAAAAGGGGTTTCTATGAATCAATATAAATTTATTGTATTAAACCCTATAGACCCTGTTATCTTATATTTTCATCCTTTGAAACACTAATTCGCTGCTGACAGGAATTTCTAACCTCCAACCAAGGTTTCCTTAACGGGAGGGGTTAATGTTAGGGATGAGTCTACGAACAAACCCAGGCAGCCAGTGTTCGCTAAGGGATAAGTGTGCAGGAGGTGTCGGTTCACAATCTGTTACCTCATGCATCTATTTTCTGCTGGTCACAACTCGCAACTAGTAAGGGGTCGACATCAGCACTTTCCCCACTGATTGTGCAATATCAAAATTAATGCCCAACAATCTCTTAAAGTGAGCCAGCCACCTGTTCGAATAGTGCAAGTCTGAACCGATACTCAGTTGATATTGAACTCTGTGGCTTTGTTTCTCAAAATATCTTGAGTGACCGGTATATTTTGGCACGAGTCGACGTAAACCAAAGAAAAAGAGCCCTTTTCCATTATATCGGGATTTGGAGGTCTCCTTTTGTTAACTTAAAGACACGATTCCGACAGTTCTGCCGTCAACCATTTATCGGTTTTGAGCACAACATCACCAACAGTTCTTCTCTTAACCAGTTTCTTCCAAGTTGTTGCGAAATTATTAGCAACATCTTCCTGAGATGTTAAGGAGCATGCCTTTGAAAGGACGCATATTCCCAGTTTTTTTTTTCCGCAGTAAGCACGCGCAAGCGTTTATTTCTAGCTAAGAAAAGACCGTTCCTACTGTTCGCTCTTCAAAAGTTGTAGAAGAAACCCTATTTAAAATAGCAGCCAATCGCAAGCCATAGAATAGCGCCCACAAGCTACGCTCTAGGTCAAATATCAGCACCAGCAGTTGTGTAGAAGTACATCTAGGTCAAACTAGATCCGTGCACTAGTGTGCTCAGTGTCTTGCTTTTCTTTTTTTGCGACACGGTGGCCATGGCGGTATAACGGGGTGTTTTGTTTTTTTTACTACGGTTAGTGAAAGAGAGGGAATGCTTAAGTGATGTCGGATAGCGGAAAAGGGGAAGGGGGAGGGGTATAACGACGTTATTTTCCACTATTTGTAATACATTGGATCGGTTCAGAGGTAAGAGGTAGGAGGTATGCGGAGTTGGCGGTATAAC
>JAWQUT010000086.1:1386693-1416572 GCA_033807755.1 Ellobium chinense | reverse complement strand
AGAGAGAGAGAGAGAGAGAGAGAGAGAGAGAGAGAGAGAGAACAGTTATTGATTTGATTCGCACTAAGTGCGTTTGCAGTGAGATGACCCAAATAGCATCGGGGATGGTAGTCGACGACAGGGGCCGGGGTGAGGGCAGGGGGCGGCGTGGGGGTGGGCTTGGAACAAAATCTGAGAAAATTAAGCAGATGTAATTTAGAGACGGCTTTCAAGAAATTATTGAACAGGTTTTAGGGGCTTAGTCATGTTTTTGAAAGTGTATCTTTGTTGCCATTGTTTCGACTGCTTCCATTAGTTGGCCATTATATCACATCATACTATTTCATTACAGCAACTAACTGTATCGTGTAGTTAACTCTAGTGCACGGTCATCGATGCATATACCTATATATAATGAATGTATATATATATAAATGTGCTTGTATGTGTAGTGTTTATGTGCACACGGCCATCGATGCAAATACCAGTATAATGATAGTGAATTTGTATATGAATGTGTGCAGTTTGTATGTGCACATATGTTTATTTTAACGTGACTATTTCTAACATACCATGATTTTTTTTTTCTAACAATCAACATTACAACCAATATTTCAAAATAAGCAATGCTCGTACGATTATTAAGGCGCCTGGGTTCGAACGCACGCAGCTACTATCGTTTCAAAACAATCAATGTCGTCACAAGGAAAGGAAAAGAAAAGTTTGATTTGCATTTGTGATTGAACTTCTAGATCATTTTAGAAAGGTGGAGCATTCCTAAAGGCAAAATTCCATTTCCTTTCTCCTGCTCTCAGGTCTTTGTCACGAATGGACACTTTTCTAACAAAAGCATCACGTTTTAATGATGTTTGGCCCCGAATCATCCTGTGTGTCACAGCGAACTTGTATGACATCCATCATGTTTTTACTTTCTTTATCTCTCTCTCATTCTGTCATGACTGTGTCTTTGCGCATACGTTTGCACGTCACTCTTGTCTCTTCAACACTCTGACCAGCATTTTTCTGCTTCTTATCAATTTGTGAAAACCTTCTATGTTTGTAAAAAATCGTGTGTTTAATGTAATTGTCTGTACAATGTTGTCTTTTCAACATTGTGGGGCTGAACGATTACCCAAAACTGTGATTGCTTTTCATTTGAAAAGGTGAATACTCAGAAATTAGACCAAAGATTGACAGGACGAGTTTACGCAGATGATTAATTTATAAAACTTCGGGCATTGCTCTACTGAAACGGTAAAGTTTCAAGAAAGTTCTTGGGGTCCCTGAGTTAATGAATGTCTCTAGCTCTGTCTTGGTCAGGCACAAACCTATTTGTCCACTGACATCTCCCCCTCCCTCACTTTTGAAAAAAAAAACAACCTCTTAAGAGGTTTTTAAGTCTCGTACGTCCATACGATTTTTGTATTCGAATGTAGAGACACTTAATTCCCTGTAAAAAAAAAGTTCTGTTCTTAAGTTTTTTAGATTGCACATGAATGGTAGAAACCACTTTGGCGGAAAACTCAGCTTTATCCCGGAAAACCACACAACCGGCCTTCACATTTAAATATCTCAGCCTTTCTTAAGTTGATGCAAACAACTATCTTTGTTAAGCTGATAACGAGTTGTTTGTATCGCTTCAGAAGGTGAAATAGCTTTAACAGCTATCAAAGCAAAGTCTACTCAATACTCTCACCAGAATTAATCTAAAATTCTGACAGAAGTGATGCGCAAATTTATCTTTGACCCAAAATTGGAATATGACCAGAGGGCCAATGCAGCCGCTATTACCTTGTAATTTCGCTTGTCCACATTAATATTTGGAATGACTGCATACGTCGAATCCCCTCAATAATACAGAGCTTACGGAGTTAGTGCCTATCGATAATAGGTCAACTAGGCAATCTTAAAACGGCACAGAAGAGTTCCGAATTTAGGAGCAGTAATTCCTTTACGGCACAGAAGAGTTCCGATTTTAGGAGCAGTAATCCCTTTACTGAAATACCCTATAAGCCTACCCTACTTGTCTCCATAGCGTGTTGGAGTGTATAGGGCCGACCTGGGCGAGCTCCACCTGTTCGAAGGAGTCAAGATCAGCTGGCCAGGCAATGGAAAACCGGCAGAAGACGTCCCCGAGTGTGGCTTCCAGGACAGGCTGTGCGAAACCTATTCAAAGGAGCTATCTTGTGAGAACGGATCTTGAATTTGCGCTCTTAGCAATAGACTACTATAAATATAGTAGTTCGTGACTTTCGCCTTCTTGCCCCAGGGGGTTTGGGTTGGAAATGGCATTTTTTTTCGGACGGGGATGAAGGAGTTGGGATGGGGGTGGGGACCTGATTGATGCAACGACTGGCCAAGAGTCGCAAAGTAATGTAGTACAGTTTATTCCACTTAACTGCAGTCAGTTTAACCGTAACTTCCCTTAACTAAATTTTTTCATCCAACAAGAGTGCATTCCCTGTATAAAGAGTCATTCGATAATCGGAAATTCTTCTCCTCCCATGCACTTGAGGAATGATGATTGAGCAGAGTCAAAATTACTGACAGTTTGAATGTAACTGAATGTCAGTGTTTGGGCTTGTGTTGCAAGTTCTGGCTAAGCCGGGAAGATTGGACATGTCCGCATCATAGAGTAGTTAAGACAAGTTTTAAGTCTCTTTTTTTTCTTGGACCATGTATTCTTTGCCCTCCATCCTCCCGTTTTCCAGCATCAATGGATATGTCAAAATGTTTGAGGGATTTCTACATGTCTAAGAAATTCGTAACAAGGGGCGAAAGTCACAAATCGCTATCCAACAAGGCATGCTGGTGGTGTTTGTGAAAAAATGAATGGATGGTTTTTCCAGAGTGACTCGACTTTTACTAAGTAAATCAAGCTTTATTCTATTTTGAACGAGGAGTGAGGGGCGGAATATAGATCTTAATATATCATTGCCTAAAGAAGAAGAAGAAGAAGAAGAAGAAGAAGAAGAAGAAGAAGAAGAAGAAGAAGAGGAAGAAGAGGAGAACAAAAATCTTCTCCCCAATTCTGGAAAAAAACCACTGTTCAGTTGTGTAAATGACTGTGGGAATGGACCAATTGGTGTAAAAAAATTCGGATATCACTCTGCGTCACTACATAGTTATCTTTTGTGGCACAGGCAAGGCGTTTCTAATAATTATGTATTGATGAACAAAAGGAGGCTATGACATTCTAAAAAATGTCTGCAGCGAGCAGCTTTTTTGTACCAATTGACAATTTGAGCATTAACGGTGGGATCTCTTACCACTGTAAAAATAACAGTAACTCTGCATGTTGAACGCTACTGAGGTTTCATTAACTCCAGTGCACTAATGTAATTCTTACGAAGATAAGAGATCCCATTGTTAATGCGCAAGTCTTCACTTGACACCGTTAACATGTCATTCATGAGTGTTTGGTCCATATCCATTTCGCAGTCCTTTACACAAATGCAAAGTGCAACGTGAGCAGCATGAAGACTTGTCTTGTTTGTTGCTTTCCATGGTTGTGGCATTATTGACACAAGGACAGCTGGAAGCAAACAGACTGTCAGAAATATATTGAAATGCCCCTATTCACCATTTAAGGAATAAAAAGCTCACTTACTTCTTTGATCCTAAAGTAACTTATTATCCTGTGGCAGCACTAGACTTGAAAAATATTGTTGATTTATTCAGACTTTTATACACAGATCTGCATTAGAAAAAGCTGAATTCCATTTGAGCATGCACTGAACTTTCAAATGAAGACAGTAATTGCTAAATTTGGACCCTTGCGCTAGTTAAGATTGTTATGCAATTTGTTCAAAACCTGCTGTAAACACTTCAAATGATCTGATTCCCTCATCATCTTACGAACCATGTAATAGAGTTTACGTCTGGCAGTAGACTATCTTCGACAGGCCATGTTCCTTGAAGAAAGATTGGAGGCCACTATGGACTTTAAGGAAACTTTTAGTCCGACTTTCATCAGTGACATGTAATAATCATCTGGCACGGTGTCTCATGATGGCACATTGTTTAAGCCAAGTATGTACAACTTGGTCCAGGTCGTGAGCAGGACTGGTGATTTTCAACGAGGCCAAGCAATTTTTTTTCCCCACTATTTAATGAATTCTCGAAAAGAACTCAAACAAATTACTAAAAAATATTTAACATTTCATTACAGTTACAGGCAGATTGCCTATCTCAGAGGTAGGCAATTTTGTAAACTGGGGTATTTTGGTGTTTGCTACGACTCAGTGCATTTATCAAATGTCACAGAATTAGCGACAACATCATGGGTTAAAATAATAGCATCAAAGCTTGAGACTGGCATTGATTTGTTGCGTTGTTTTATACAGTTCTTTTTTCCTTCTCCTGAAAACTCGCTCAAATGAGATGGGCGAACTGCCTATGACTGTGACGATCCAAGACATGATCAGAAGCACAGTCATTTCAGATTGAAAATAACGATTTAAAAAGATCCAGGTGCCCAACCTGTTATGATAGCATAGTGAACAATGTTCCTTTAGATTAATGGCCCGAAAGAAGTTTTTAAAAATTGCCACTTAGCAAAGAAACGGGCAAAATAATTCGTTCTCAAGCCTCTTCTGCGGACCACTTTGAACAAAACAGTTATAAATCGAAGACCATTTATTTTATCTATATAGTATTCCTGCTCACTGAACCAGATCTAGGGCCTGATTTAGCTTACGGGTCCACTCGTTGCACATGCGTGGTTTAGGCTGAGCATGTCCTTGTGTACCCGGCACCTTATCAGTATCGTTGTTGTATCGCATGTCTTCAACTGCTAAAGCATCTGAGATATCAGCAACAGATTCGACGGATTTGGCGATCGGGCTCACAACCAGCATCTCCATCATCCTCATCGCTGTGGCCATCGCCGTCTCTATCGTTCTCAGGTAAGTGAATAGTTTATAAACACAAGTTTCAGTAGAAGAAATTCAATGGCAAGCCCGAAAGTAAGAGGTCCATGGCCTTGTCAGCCACTGACAGAATATTTCAAGTTTCAGTAACCAATCAAATTCATCGATACAAATACAAGACACTGGTTCGCATTACTGTAGTTCGGTAGTTATGTTCAATTTTCCTAAACAATAGGAAATTAGACCTCTGTCAGCTGATGAGGGATGTATTTCAAACCGCAGTAGTAAATCAGAATTCTCTGTAATTAGAACTGCCCGTCATTTTGACTAGGTTATGCAGATTCTTTCTTCCTCCCCCCCCCNCCCCCCCTAATAAATCTATAAGCAGAGGACCTGTGTCAGCCAATCAAAATGAATTCTACAATTTGCAACAATCAGTCGCAATCCTGTTTATTTCATCAGCATTTTGCTTTGATTGTCTCACCAAAATTATATTTTCACACCGTGGTGTCTTTATGTAAGAGAATCAGTGGGATATAAAGAGTAATTCCTCTGCACAGAAAGTGTACAAAGATGATGAGATTTGACCCAAACCCATACCGCACCAAAATAGCAAAAACAACAACAACAACAACAATAACAACAACAACAACAACAACAAAATTTTCACTCCTCACCATTCCTTTGTATTTATTGCTTTATTATCTGTCCTCCACCACACACGAACATGCACACACGACAACAATAACAATAAAGTAACAATATGTTTATTGAGCTACGACGTTCCAGGATGAAGTACCGGCAGCGACGACAACAACTGACGTGGTGGAAGATAGAAATTGATGAACTTCAGCCAATGAAGAGGAATCTGACGAGGTCAACTTTCTCATCCATTCTCAGACAGGTACCAGACTAGTCTTGGGTTGTTATCGCCATGTTGAGTCCAGGAGTGCTCATCCGAATACGGAACTGCAGTTCTTCATTTAAGATTATCACAAAAGCTTGTCAGCAGCGACGGTAGCAACAGCAGCAGTAGCAACAGCAGCAGCAGTGGTAGTAGCAGCAGCAGCAACAACAGAAGCAGCAGCTCCAACACCCGCACCAGCACCATCATCATCATCATCACCATCACTACCACACTAATGACATCATCATCATCATCATCATATTCATCTTCACATGTGGTTGAAAATGTCTTTCATCTGAGCGCGTAGAGGATTGAAAAACAGCATTTCACGCTCAAGTTATCGTCATCATCTTTAATCATTATCATCCTTTTCTCATCATCATCTCAAGTAAGCTAAAACATGCTTTTCATGGTAGAGCCATGAAAATTAACTTCTAATATAAATGAAGAAATAACATCTCAAATAAGCCAAAACATGCTTTTCATGGTAGTGCCATGAAATTAACTTCTAATATAAATGAAGAAATAACAGAACTTAATCAGGCCAGATTTCCTTCTCGTTGTTGCCACATTTCTGAATTTGTCCCCAGAGTAACACAAATGCTACAGAAACCAGCCTCTCCAACTGCACAGTCTGTATGTATAAGGTAAAATTATAAATGTATATGTGTTGACATCTTTTCCAGTATATTACACAATAAATTATATTATCTTTATGTATGTCATTCTCCTTGCACATCTAGTCTAAAAAGCCTATGCAAAGATGCACTTTTTTGTGTCAAGAAGTCAAAGGGCCGACACGTTTGCTATTCCGGGGTATCTTTCTCTGAACATTGCTGCCTCGTTCTTTGTGTGAGAGAGTTTCTAGGCTTCTTGCACATCTATAGATGTAGTACTGTGCACAAAGCAGTGTAAACCAGTAACGATGAATTCTTTTTTGTTTTTTTTATTTGTCTGTTTGCTTCAATGAATGAACTAATTATGGACTCTTCATTCAAGTACATGACCGCAATATGTTTTAGTTTTGCCACTGAGCAAAATTGAACATATAAACACGTGGTGCGTTTTAAATGGTCAGGCAAGCCGATATTCACCAAAATAACTAATCCCAACACAATTTCTTCTGGTACAGGGGAATCTTGTTCGGCAACACACTTTGAGTCGTGGACATTTTCCTGTTAACGCCAGACTGCTGAAAGAATTTGAAGAGGTAAGTTACATTCTCGGCACCCATCTTTCCTTTTCAACTTCATTTTGGCTGGCGCTAGAGATACCTTTCAGACCGCGTTATAGGACAACTAAGGCAGTGCTGAAGATACAATCATCCAACTTACCAAAGAAGGTATGTTTTCATCATGACATTAGCTTCAATGATTGTCCTCGCTGCGAGACAGCGTGCAGAATAGAGATCATTAGGGTTAATGCAGCTGTTTAAAAGTACTCTGATCAAAACATAATCTCTAAACTAGAAGGTCAGGAAGAGCAATATATGTAAGAGGCAAACTGAACACTGAAAGGTGGTAAAAATAAAGCAGTATCACTCTTCAGTGTTCACATTGTAAACAAACAGAAACACATATCCACAACCGTTGTGCATGTAGATCTGCATAATACAGATCATCACTATTATGTGTTGAACACTATAAGAGAAATGTTATCATGTTAAGAACAACTATAAGAGTTTGAGCGAAAACTATTTGTAGTAACGCAAAGCAGGCAAGAAACGAAAATGTTAAGAAAACTTCAGTTTAGGAGCAAGACTGCTGGGGCTAAGGAAGCATTTGTTAAAAAAAACAACCAAAAAACTCCACAAACCACAAACCGCAAGAGGCAGGCGTTCATGTAATGCAAAAATGTAAGTGCATTCAGCGCATGAGAAAACAAAACACGGCCTCTGAATCAGGAATGAAAGCTTGCATTGTCACCATCACCAGAAACATGATTGACGTCATTATCTTAACCATCTTAAATTTTCTGTTATTGTTCTCATGGTTACTCTTATCTCCAGATTCGTGATTTGAACCATCCCAACTTGCTGCGTGTGATCGGCGCGTGTCTGGAGGGAGACAAACGAGTATTGGTCACCGAGCACTGCCCCAAAGGATCTCTCCAGGTAGACCCCACTAGCCACATCGACTAGTCTGCTGTCAACACAATAAGATATTATCGAAACTGCCCAAGAAGACTACATACCTTCAGTCCGTTATAAGTTCTGCAGTGAAGTCACTAAATCTGATGTTCGTATTTTGCTCCAGTGCGTTGTTCCCGCGAGGAAGTGGGTGGAGCTCAGACGTTAGTTAGAAAACTAAGAATTTTTTTAATTACACCGGAAGTAAAAATTCGGCAACAATGGGAGCCACCATTTCCTAGTGGAACCTTTTATCAATAGTCTTTGGTCCCTTCGGAAATTACTGTAAGGTGTGCAAATCAGCGAAAGGGGCATTACTATTACTCAGTGGGCGGTCCCTCGGAGATTCTAAGCAGCGGAAGTGTGAGTTTCTAAGAAATCAAACATAGCTCGACTGATGTGGAACGACTAGAAAAGAATGCGCAGTCCTGCGAGTAGTGTTTGTTAATACTTACGTTTTTGCCTCATTTATTAACATATTATCATATGTCATCTTTGATTCTTGCCACATCCTCCTCTGACACAAGGCCGTTGATAAAAAGTTCCACTAACAAGTTTGAAACTGTAGGTAGTGGCTGTTATTATTGCCGAGCTCCTATTTCCGGTGTAACTCAGAAAGTTCCAAATTTCTAACTAACATCTAAATTCCGCCCACTTCCTGGCCAGGATTCCGAGAGGGAACAAAATACATACCCAGGTTTTAAAATTATGACAGTTTACGAGAAAGTGGATAATAAATTTTAACAACAACAACAACAACAACAACGACAACAACAACAACAATAACAACAACAACAACAATAACATTGCAGGAACAATCCTTAGTTTCGATTTCACACCCCCATCAGTACATTTCACCGGGTCTTATTTGGTGTAGCCTATAGTATTATATAATGATTACAGATGCAGCATTTCCTCGGGCTACTGTCAAGATATTGAAACCGAGCGAGTAAACAGAGGTTGTTTGCAAGGGGCTCTTTTCGTTTCCTTTCAGCTTTTCTTGTGACTTCACTGTGGGCAACGTTAATTCTTTTGCCTCATACAAGAACCTGACAAAGCACACGATTTTGTAAAAGAATTTGGTATTTTCAAGACCTTTAATTTTACTGAGAAATATATCAGCCTTGAAATTTTGGAAAAAATTTAATAGACTGATAGGAAGATAAGACAAAATATGTTGTTTCGAAATTCTTACTTTTATTTCTCATATTCTTATTTTCAGGTGTATTTTGCTCAAGTTCATAAAGCTGCAAATTATCAGATTCATCTATCGTTTTAGACTAGTCCACAAAACTGATAAACTTGAAAAAAAAAAGACAGGGATCCGCGCTGCATGGTCAACCAGTTGTTAAATTCACTTTTAAATCAATGTATATTGATTCAGCTCAGCAGAAATCTTAAACATACCGTCTAAATGACGTCAGCTTATTATTGAAGTTGTTAATGCTAAAGGTCATGCACTGTCCTCGAACAGTTTGCTAATATCATTATTCATGGAGCGTTTTCGAAAGCCGTTAGAATTCGAGTGATCACGTCATCAGTAACACAATTATGTAGTCTGTAGTGAAATGTGAGTGACATACAGATCTGGGGTCATCATGAAGTAGATACATCTCAAAGGGGGCGGAGTGGAGGATGGGAGGGGGTGGGGAGGTTTTAGCATTATACGAATAGCGCATGGAGGAAGGCGGGGAGTGGGGTGGAGGAGATTAAAGCCGCTGTATGTAGACCTATGCTTTTCCGTGTTGGGCGTTTGCAGGAAAAGTGAAAGAAAAATAGCTTATACGAGGCGGAAGGCTTTGAATAATATATTAGTGTTTCAGTCGCCCAAAAGGCGTATGGGGCAGGGAAATCTTCTAAACTGAGCACATGCACATTTTGAATGACCCATTGGAATTGTTCGAATAACTTGGTATCTTTTTTTTTTTGGTCTTTTATGGTTTCTTTTATGATTTTTGTTTTGTTTCCTGCGTTAGGTAATGAAGAGTGAGCCTTCTGTTTTTTGGTTTTTTTTTTGGTCATTTCCTTAGTTCATATTTCATAGCAACCAGCCTGTCTATATAAACAAAATGAGATATGGTCATCGAATGATATTGCTGGTTGTTGGCGAAAATGCTTCTCAAATCTACTTTCAAGGATGCTTGCTGAGGCTTGGAGGAATTTCACACTTTGACATGTCGTTCCCAGCATTTTTCATGGAGATTTCACTTTTTCTTAGCCAACCACAAAACCGTAAATAAACCGACAAAGAAGAAGCACGACTAACATACCATTAGTCCACCAAAATCAAAATGGCGACCGATGGAGCTTATCGAGAAATCCGATTGGCTGCTGCAATTTAAAATATTTAATAGGCTTTTATTTTGTGGCATGTATGTCTGATTTCCGAGTTTATTTACGACTTTGTGGACAGACGCTGGATTAAAAAAACGAACTTCAAAAGAAACATGATTGGCAGTAGACAGTCGTTGTGCCATAATTGACTATTTCCTTTTTGTCTGTAAAATTATTCAATGAGTAATTTACTTTAGGCTTATTTTGCACATTGCTGTAGGCAAGTAAAATGCTATATTTATTTTGTAACATCTCTGTGCTGATCTGCCACAGTAGGCCACGCCTAGTTTCCTCTACCATCTTTAAGCTCTTGCTTCTCACGGCTAGTACTTTTCGATAGCTCCACATTCTATTCGTTTCTGCACATTACAGCTTCTTCTCTCTCTTCCACCCTCACCTTTGATATGCTGACTCTACTTGCTTTTTGCACACTGACCTCCTTTCTGCTTTGAGAGCTGACTTTCTTTTCTCTTGCACACTGACTTCTCTTGCTCTTTGCACAATGACCTCATGAATTCGTTGCTCTCTGGCATCCTTTGCTCTTTCCATTCTGGTCTCCTTTGCTTTGCTCACACTGACTTTATTCGCTTTGTTAACCTTCTCTCTTCTCCTTGGAAACTGACGTTCCTCGCTATTTGCGCCTTGACTTGTGTCGGCTCTTTGCACACTGATCCTGTTTACTCTTTGGTCTCTGACCTTCCTTGCTCTTTGGCACACTAACCTTTCTCGCTCTTTACTCACTGGCCTTCTTTGCTCTATCCATCCTGATCTTACTCGATATTGTTGACTTTTTCTCCTTCTTGCAAACTGAACTCCCTCTCTCTCTCTGCACACTCACATCCTTTGCTCTTTGCACACTTTCTTCCTCATTCTTTGCACATTGACCTCTTTAGCTCTTTGCACAATGACCCTATTTGCTCTTTGCTCTCTGACCTCCCTTGCTCTTAGCACCCTAACCTTCCTTGTCCTCTACTCACTGGCCTTCTTTGCTCTTTCTTTAGCGACCTTATTTACTTTTGCTGACCTTTTCTCCTCCTCACAAACTGATCATCCTCGCTCCTTGCACACTCACCTCCATTGCTCATTGCACACTGTCCCCCTCACTCTTTGTACACTGACCTGTCTCGCTTTTCGCACACCGACCTTTCTCGCTCTTTCCACACTGACTTTACTCTCTTTTGCTAACTTTCCTCCCTTTTTGAACACTCACCACCCTTGCTTTTAGCAGACTTATCCTCTTTGGGCATTACACATGATTTTACTCACTTTTGCTGATCTTTTCTCTTCCTTGCAAACTGACCTTCCTCCCTCTTTGCACACTGCACTCTCTTGCACTTTGGGCACTGAACCTCCATATTCTCTGCACAATGCCCTTTTTTGCTCTTTTTACGCCGATCATATTTCGAGGGGCGTTTGCGCAAAGACCATATCGTTATATGAATTATATAAAAGAGATACGGCTTTTGCGCAGGCAACCTTCGATTTGCCCTTTGCTCTTTGCTCTTTAACTTCCTTTGCCCTTAGCACCCTTACCCTTTTTGCTCTTTACACACTGGCCTCCTTTGCACCTTACACACTGACTTTACTCGCTTTTGCTGATTCATTCTCCTCCTTGCAAACTGACATTTCTCTTTCTTTGCACACTCACCTCTCTTGGTCTTTGGGCACTCAACTTCCATATTTTCTGTACATTGCCCTTCCTCGCTCATTTTGCACACTAAGCTGCCTTGGCCGAAACGCAGCAGCCTGGCTTATCCATGGTTTGTTCGCAGGAAGTGTTAATGGAAGGCACATTCAAACTGGACAACGTGTTCTTATTGTCTATCATGAGTGACATCGTGAGGGTGAGTAGTCTCTTGCTGCGGCAGAGCGATCGTTCCCATATACGTGTTTGCTTGCTTCCTTCTGGCCGTCCATACTCATAGACACCGGATTTTTTGTATTCCTCAGCTCTTGTGGAGTGCTGAGACGGAGAAACGATCAACTCCAGTGTATTCCACTACAGTGGACCTCGCTTAATCGGAATCCAGTCAATCGCATTTCTTTCGTAATCGTAACGTCTCTCAGCAAACCATAAATATGCTTAATTAGAAATCCAAAGGATGACAAGGACTCCGCTTTATCAAAGTTTCTTCCAGGCTTTTGTGGAGTTGCGATTAAGCGTGGTCGACTTTACTTTTTTTTGACGTCATTTGTCCCATCCAAATCTAGGCTGTTGATCTCGCCTGTCGTCTGCCAATATTTTCCGAAATACTGTAACCCTCAGCAAGGAAGAAAAATACAGCAATGGCATCCAAATATTCTTGGGCGTTTGGTAAACCAGAGCTTTTTCGCCTCACCGAAATCCAATATTTATTCATAAGTATGTGATCACCAGAGGTTTATATTTGATTCATTCTTCCTCATGTCAGGAACTGGCAGACTTTTAACAAGACACAAGCCTCAGCAGTCTAAATTTTAGCCCAACCCAAATCTTTGCTTACTACTTCGCTCGCCTCGTAACTTTAGCAGAGCTGATGAACATCGTCAGACAAGCCACAGAATGTGACAAAATTATGTAGATTTTCTCATTATTTACTCAACGAAATGCCTAAAAGCGAACCTAGAAGTCCTTTTTGAATCACCGTGGTCATTCTTGACTACCAAAGAAAATGTGTTTAGACTATCTGTATTTCAGTACATGTATCATCTGCTGAATATTCTCAGCCATCATATGCGTTGTCGACGACACCTCGCCAGCTCTTACTTCAGGCTTTCTCTGTTAGCTTCTCTTCAGTCTTTAGCCTCGTCTGCATGCTCGATTAGTGATGAATAACTTCTCAAGTGATGCTTGATGGTGAAAACTCTCACTTTCATCACCAAGGACATCGCTGATTGCTTGTGGCCAGCGAGTTATGAGTCACTATAAACTCGTGTGTAGAGCACGTTAGTCCGCATGTGTTGCACGTCTCTTGCAGGAGATGCTAATAAACGACAACCGTTTTGAGCTCGATGTGTTGTTCCAAACCTCCCTGATTTCGGACATAGTCCGGGTAAGTGTGTAAAAGTATCGTGTGTACAGGAAGTGTGTAGCCTGCCCAAGACAACTGTGACAAGAGCTGACGTCAGCAATTTTATCATCCCATCATACCTGCTTGACGAGACTTCCGCTTCCTTCATCGATCTTTTGCTACTATGTCTTTATGTGTAATTAGTTTGTAACCATGTATTTTAAAGTGTACTTTTTTTTTTATATATGTTATGTGATTTCCTGTCGTTTTACCTCCCTTGATCTTTGCCTTGTCAGTTAACCTGGTATTTACTTCTTTGCCATTGATCATTCATTCATTCATTCATTCATTCATTCATTCATTCATTCATTCATTCATTCATTCAAATGCATTTACAGAACATCTCTGAACATGTTGACCACCTATTACTTGATATACATGGGAACATTGTCTGGTGCCCGGTGCGTCTAATAGAGAGAAACCAGGATTTGAAGCTAATTTGAAAATATTGAAATTAACATAGAGCAATGATTATAAAACAATTAAAGGCTGTTAAAATTTGTGGCATGCCCGATCAGTTAAGCTCTTGACCAAGAGAATATCGTTTATTAGCAAGTATCATTATTATTATCTTATACATTTCCGTTGTACTTTCAAGCACACTGGTCACCTTTAGAATCCCATAGACTCGTGGATCTAAGTACAGAATATCAGTGCACTAGGTCGCGTCTTCAATTAAAAACCCAAAACTGAGATTAGGGTTTTAAATTGTGCTGTTATAATCAAGCCCAGAGGTATTTAATTATCGTATTCATTCCCGTATAGTTTAGCTGCTCTTTCCTTCTCTCCTTCCCTTCATCTTTAGCCGTATTGTGTTTTCGAAATTCTTTTCATCCCGAATCTGAATGAACCTGTTGCACGACTCTCCAGCTCCCCCCCCCCCCCCNNNCACTCCTGTCTATGTCATTTCTAATCTTTCAGTAAAGAGCACCATCCTGCGACGTTATCAGCTTGGCTTTCAGATATAGTGTTCTCTCTGACCACATTTCGCCGTCCATAAATAATACTGTCGTAAGACCTTAAAGTGCGGCTAAAGTACTTTTATGGTGTAGTGCACGGAATCCTGTGAAATTACTATTTTAACATGCATCAGTGATTCAAACTTCCTACTGAGCATCTCAACCCACCCATCAAATCTAACGTGTTTCGAAGAAATCACAAAGAATAACACATGCCCATGCCCTCCTGTGTTAGCGTCACCGCTGCTCGCCTCGCCAGAAATGCGTGACGTCACCAACACTGTTGTACACGGCTCAAGGCTATTACGCGTCGGGCTCAAGGCTATTACGCGTAGCGCTGCACTCAGTAGGGCTCGCTCCCACGTGGAAACAGTGAGTTATTGTTGTGCGGCAAACTGTAAATCTAGAGATGGATCCACAGAAGACACCGTACAGCACGTGGAGGCATCTGTTTAAGTAAACACTGATGTGGACATGCATGCTAGCAAAGTTAGATCTAGATCGAGACTAGTCTACTAAGTTGAGAGTAGTCTAGACTAGCACTTGGTCAACAAGAGCTAAACTGTGACAGAATGCTTGCTTACCATTCCTGAACTGGTGGTCCAATAGTCTTCTCCTCAATTATATCCTCGTCATCTGTTTTTCGGCGCAGGGGCTCGAACTGATACGGCTCGACCGGTGCTGCCATTGTTCTCGATCGAAAACACCGCGACTTCCGCGCTGACGTGACGTTTCCGGTACGGTTTTTCGGGTGCTTTTCGGCGATTCGCAAAATGTCGAAAATAACCTAGTAATTTTCTTACAATTTCAGAATAGGTTAAAAGTTGTAAAATTAATTTCGAAATATTATTTTTTAGCAAAAATTATGATATTTGATCTAAAACTTGATATTGAAAATATAAAAACTGTCGGAAATCACATTTTTTCCTAGCACTTTAGTCGCACTTTAAATGACTTTGAGGGACTTACGATAATATTAATACCGGACGGCGAATTTACTGTCATGATCATTGTGTCATTCTATCGGTGCATGTTACATATGATTAATGTTAGTTCTCATATTTCCACATCGACAGTAATAAGCTCACAGTAAGGTCCCAATGATAGCTATCTATCTATAAATTTCTCTTGATAATGTTGTTAACGAGCATATTCTCTACATCTAATTTTGGCTTCTCACGGTCGGTCCATCCATCCATCCATCCATCCATCCATCCATCCATCCATCCATCCATCCATCCACCTCTCCTTTCAGGCTCTCACGTACATCCATAAGCGTTCTATTCGCTTCCATGGGCGTTTGACCAGTGAGGTGTGCATGATCGACCCTCGATTCTCCGTCAAGGTGGGTTACTACGGCCTCCCTACCATCTACGACACCATCCAACTCCAGAGCAAAGAGCAGAGCAAACAGAAAGGTGAGACCAGGAGGTCCAAAGGTGAGCCAGATCTGGACAGAGCCCTAATTTTTACGCCGGCCGTAATAACCAATCCTTTAAATAAATTGCGAACCTTCATCCTAAATAATATCAGGAAGCAACAATAATATAATCATAAACAGACAATATTATACTAATGGGATATCACTGCTGTAGCACAATGGTGTTATACTTAAAATCATGTAAAGACCTCGAGCTTTTGATACGAGGGCAGGCTGATAATTAAGTTCCGTTTGATCATAACTTTTTANTCTCATGAACATGGTTACCCCACCACGTGTTGCGCGTCACTATATTATGAGCACAAATGACGTTACACAAACTTGTTGTTCTAGGTGAGCCTAGAAAAATGGTTCGAGAGTATATGTTGGAAATTTTAGGTCGATGTGACGAAAATTGACTGAGTTATTAGCAAACGGAACTTAATTATCAGCCTGCCCTCGTATTTGGAGTAAGGGCCAACACCGAGAATAACCCTGTTTACTAAAGTAAAGAAAATGATGCGCTGAAAGTATTTCTATCAGTTCGAAATAGATCTACATAATGCGGAAACAGTACGCCATTATAAGCTTTCATCATAAAAGATTATAATAAGCACTGCGGCATACTGGACTTAAAATCCTGTAAAGACTTCGAGCTATTGGATTTTGAAGTTAGGGCCAACACTGAGAATAACTCTGTTTACGAATGTAAATAGAATGGCTTGTTGAGGCTTTTTCTGTCAGTTCGAGATAGATCTACATAATGTCAGCACGCCATTATAAACTGTCATCATGTCTAGATGCCTGCTACGTGAAAACAGAATTGAGCTAATAGCGATTTCATGACGGACTAACTACTGTAGCTCTCATGCAACAGATAGTGCGCCGTGTCTTTGTCAAGAAAGGCCAGAAGTAACTACCATCTAGGATTAGGAGAGAGTCAGTGTGGTGGTTATTTCTTTTGTAGACTGTCTGTGGATGGCGCCAGAGATCCTGAGGTCTGGTTCCAAGGGCAGCCAAGAGGGAGATATATACAGCCTGGCCATTATCATGTCAGAGGTCATCTCTAGGGAGGAACCTTATAGCAACGACAAGGAGTATCTGACCACACAAGGTGAGTACTACCAGGTAGTGAAATCAAGCTCTACGGGCCATTTTGATATTGAAGAATGCGATAGCTTTCCGTACTGAAACAATGAGTGATCAAAAGGTAATAGGATCGAAAGAGGAGTACCTGAAAGTTGCCTTTTAATTGGTCGCCGAAGAGCAAGAAAGGACCATCCCATATTTTTGCGAATTTTGCGGTAAAGGGATTTATTAAGGGGTATTGACGCCGGTTAAAATGCTATTTTTGCCCCGTGGGGAATTTTAGCACCAACTTTTCTCTTTTACAAGTCTTTATAACTTAGTGACAACATAAAATTCATCCCTCAGTTTTTCAAAACACAGCAAATATGGGATGGTCAACTCTTGCTCCACAGCGACCAATTTTGGATGACGCTATTGTTTTATGTGAATATGTAAACAATCTTTGTGATCAGGTGGAAGTGTCAAACAAAGTTTGTGTGTGTAAAGGTTCTCCGTTCCATCCTGTTGTGAACATTCCATTGCCTACAGCTTTGCTTTGTTCTGGAGTCAGTAGATTACTTCGAACTGATGTAAGGATTATGTGGTTATATGAAACTTACTTCTCATGCTAAAGTTTTTCGACATTTGAAATCTTACAGAGGTGCTGAACAAAGTTCGTTTGTGCGAGGACCCGCCATTCCGTCCTGCCGTTAACGCGCCTCCAGACCTGGTGCAGGTGGAGACCCTAATGAAGCAATGCTGGGATGAGGACCCAGACAAGAGACCGTCACTATACAAAGTTGCAGCTGTTCTTCATGGACTGATGTCGTGAGTATTGATTTGTATCAGTCGGGAATACTCATTTCTTGTTCTTTATTTCAAATGTATGTTACCTATATGTCTAGAAATAGGAAGCTCTCTTACTCGGACAGCATGTGACATTAAAAGATCTTCAAAAGCAGTTCTCCTCAATAGCAAGTGTTCCGACTTTTTGACTTCTTGACATACTAAATGAGCTGGACCATACTTGGGTCATGACTTTCAGGTGTCCTTCAGTTGACGAAATGCACTGAATTAACAAAGAGGTCACGACAAAAGAATTTTTTTAATAATTTCAAAATGTAGTGGGTCCAGCATCCAAACAAGATTTGTAGGCGAAGGACATAAAATCTGGCCAATATAAAGATCGGTTATGTAGAACCTGCCACATTTTCTATGTTGGATGTTGGCTTATACATTTTTTGTTCCGAGGAATCGTTTGGCCTCACTTGCTACCTGTTATTTCAAATTTCCTGTAGTCCCCATAACGGTACGACAACCTTCATGGCTAAAGACTTAGCGGGGCTTCCTAGCTAATGCGATAGTTAAATGCTTGTGTATCTCGAACACAATTTTGGCGTTAATTGTTATTATAATACAAGGAGACATTGCTTTTTACTTTTTCTGCTGATTTACGAAATATCATTGATTTGCAGGCCTCAAGAGAACGATTATTCCTTATAATAAATTGCTGTTTAGGTTTAGACTTAAGAAATATAAGATATGCTATGAAATTTTAATGACAGTCTTCACATAAATAAATGAACGAGAGAAATGGTTATAAAAGTATCAAAATAGAAATATTGGCAAAGGTAATTTCATATTACTGTGATGGAGGAGGCTGCACAAATCTAACTTTGCAGTTTGTACCAACCGGATATAACTTTCAAGAATCAGCTGTTCTACCCAGAAGCTTTACAACAACAAATCCCTGTAGACACACAATAACTTAGTGTCAGTATCAAATATTTTTGCTTTTGTACTGTTCTGCTTAGGTACGTTTGACAAATACCATTTCAGCAAGTTCAACAAAGCGGGCAGTCTGGTGGACAACCTCTTGCAACGGTTAGAGAAGTACAGCACCAACTTGGAAAAGATCGTGGACGAGAAAGTGGACGAGTTGAGACAGGAGAAACACAAATCGGAGGAACTGTTAAGGCAGATGTTGCCAAAGTAAGGCGTACTGATCAATATTGTCAGCACTGTGCTAGACCACGCGTGGTGTTTGCTGTGAGCTGAATGAAGTACCAATAATGTAAAATTAATCCAAGCAATGCGAAGAAAATTTCAAACTGACTGTTGTAAATAGACAGCTAAATAATATTCTTGGACATAGCATAGACTGGAAACTTCAATAATTGACAAAATAGTTGCTCTGCTCTAATTCAGGGATAACCTAATATGGTATGTAATAAGATCTCGGGTATGATATAGGCACTTTTTCCAAACTTCGCATAGAACTGGAAAATGAGTATTCAAAAATGTGTAAAACAAATTTTATGCAGAAACTTGAAATTCTGATACGTGGATATTTTCAACATGTTATTTTCAAGAACTAAATAATATAATAATAAGATCTCAGAGCCTAAGATATTCTTCTTTGGAATATGACAATCCAAATGAGTATTTAGTGCTTTCTGTACTTTCATCTCCATTGGCTATGTTTCAGGATGACGGCTGCCAAACTATTTTCAAAAATTGCGGTGAAGTCCATAGATACTCTTAGATCAAATCTCATCCACTTGTATATGTTTGTTGACAGAATGGTGGCTGACCGTCTGAAAGCTGGGCTGACCGTGGAGCCCGAGCTCTATGAATGTGTGACCATCTACTTTAGTGACATCGTAGGCTTTACTGAGATGTGTTCCGAGCTCAAACCTGTACAGATCATCAACTTGCTCAACGACCTTTACTCCTGCTTTGATGGCATCATTGGCAACTATGACGTTTATAAGGTACACAAGAGCGTGTACTGGGCATGGAAAAAAGCTGAGGGGACATGTGGCCGTATGCATAATCCGTACGTTAGTTAACGCACTGCGGTAGCCATGGGAAACTCCCAAAGCATTAGTAGTATTCACTGTAGTTAACGCAATACGTTAATTAACGTATGGATTATGCATACGGCCACTGGAGTGGGAGAGTAGTGTTGGCAGTCAGTAGATGTTTCAGTATTGTCCTTGTCGTTTTGATATCGCTGCATTTCACGGAAAAATCCGTGTACGCCAAAACTGGTTGAATTCATCTTTTAAAACCTCGTATATTTTCCATCTTGCTATATGGGTTATTTCTCGTGACTTTTATAGTTTCTGAGATAGGTAACATCATGCACTATTGACTAACTGTCATGAAAAGAGGCCACGCCAGAGTTTTTCGCGGCCGTTGTAAAATTACGATTCTGGACTAAACAGACTTTATCCTTTAAACGGCAGATCTATTGCCAGTTTATAACAATGCCCACATTTTCAGTCATGTCAATAATTGCAACAGAATGGGAATTGGGGATCTCTGGAAACAACGGATCTGTACTGTTCTCGGGTCAGAGCTAAACCGTAAAACACAGTCAAGACAGCTCAGTAAGAGCGCGTGGTGTTTTGCTTCTTTGATTCAAATGGGCTGGGCAGGTGAGCGACTGGTAAAAGAGGAAAATCCCTTAGGAGTATGAGATGGATTAGCTGTGTCTAAAAACATTTATGGAGGTCCTTTTATGGACAGAAAGCAGTGAAAAGTTAACTTTTGAAAAGATTCATCCATTATCTTATTTGTCTCTAATTTCCGATGAAATGTGATGGAGGTTATTTCTTTGCGCTTCGAGGATGGAATGCAGCGAGGAGTTAGAAAATTATTACTTCTCTTGCCTAAATGTAATTTCAGGTGAGTGTATCGGTGGCAGTGGGAGGGGGATGACTCATATTTATACTTTGCCTCCTGCAGCGCCGTTTTACGAATCTGTCGTTTTTGATATTCAGGTGGAGACAATCGGTGATGGTTACATGGTGGTGTCTGGCTTACCTACCCGAAACGGCAGTGAGCATGCGCGGCAGATTGCCCGGATGTCACTGGCCTTACTGAACGTCATTTCCGGTTTCACTCCAATAGAAACATCAGAGGACAGACTCATGCTAAGGATTGGTTTACATTCAGGTTTGTCCTACCAAATTCATGCAATTTCTCTTTATAGTAATTCTTGGGCAATTGCATTGAGCAAGTTGAGTTCAAGAATCACAAACTTCACTGGTCCGGTAGATTCACGAGTAGTTATGATTATGAATTGTGAAGAATTATTTTGGTTTAGATTTTTTTTTTTTTAATTTTTAATTTTTTTTGGTAAAATTGCTCAGATTCAGTCATGCGAATGTCTTTATCCAGTCATGGTGCTTAGCAATGATCAGCTGGATGAATGAGTAGATGGATGATTATCAAATGAGTGAGTAGAGGCTCAGATATCAGTGGACTTAAATTCAGCTATCTTTGAGTTAATTTCGTAGAGGATCTCTGCGAAATCATATCCTACGTCACAGACTCTTACCGATCTCTGCGTTATCAGCTGCGGGCGGACCTAATACAATTTAAATCTAGGTTCTTCTTACAACGCTTGAGATCATCAAAGGTGGAAAATATAGAAATAAGCCAGCTGAGACGTTTGGTTGTAGCTCTGAATGCAGGTTTATCAGAATCACTGCACCAAGAACGGTGGAATTTTTCTTTTTATGCTGCAAGAATAACCTAAAAATCAATTCTTTTACACCATGACCCTAAGCTCTGGGACGGTGAGGAGTGTTAAGATCAGTCTTTGTTTGCGCTTAAATGTCGTTTAAAAAAATTATTAAACGAACTACTCGTTTGTTGCCTAAACCATTCTATTACGTCGTAAAAATTGGAAACGTCTAAGCGCTCGTATACCGTATAGAAAAATCTAAACTACACGTAAGTCGTCTTTCTCGTTTATCATGGGCTCTCAGAGATAATATTGTATCTGACCGCCCATTTAGGAGTCGGAAGTTCCTCTTTCTTCACTGAGGACTCCCTTTGTTTATCTTCGCACTGCTGTGTCTGTTACAAAGACAATCCAAACATCGTTCCCCATACACTTATGTGATAGACTGATAAGAAACTCACAAGAAACTGTTATAAAAAATCGCTCTCTTTCCTCAGGTCCTGTATGTGCGGGAGTTGTGGGGCTGAAGATGCCCCGGTATTGTTTATTTGGAGACACAGTCAACACAGCTTCACGTATGGAGACTAATGGCATGGGTAAGATTTTATATAGGAGCACACACTTACATATTATACACCTTAAGGCAACAGGCGCACGCACACAAGTAACAGACAACGATGAGCAAGCAAAGCGCACAAACAGTTATGAGTGAGGCTTACATCACACAGACAATCAAACCGACGAATTTGCACCTAATAAAAGCAGAAAACAAAGATTACCTATAACAGTAATGTAAACAAAAGGTACAATGAGAATAAAACGTATTGATGAGGAGTAGCGTAGAATAGTCCCCTTGAACAACTGTTTTAAATTATCATGACCCTGAACACGGCATTAATGTTTTTATTTCATTCCAGAATGGAAAATTCACATGAGCTGCAGCACAGCGGACATCTTGAAAACCTTTGGCAACTTTATAATGAAACGGCGAGGAGAGATAGAGATTAAGGTAAGGAGAACTGTCCCTGAAAATAAAATGAAAGATGCCTTGGTGGGAATATCTCTATACAAGGATATAGACTACCAGTTTTACTATAATTAAAAAAAACAACCAAAAACATGGACCATGTAACTGTAAACTCGGGTTATCTCAGTGCTCTATAATTACAGTATTGCTTTTACCTCATCACCCGGAAATATATGTATTTGTATTTTGCAACTCAATAAACAATACATTATCCTGAAAGTAAGGGATTTGTGCTAGCTGATGAAAGCCAATGATTCAGATCGAATCGCCGAGTCACTTTCCTCGATAATTAGCACTTTTAATTTCATAGTCACTCAGGAATTGTGTGGTTACTTCTTATACATACTTCGACCAAGGCTTTCTTCTTCAGTGCTTGAAAGAGAGTTGCAACAATGGACCACCTCAGAATAATAGTTAAATGATGTGATTTCAAAAATTTTGGACAACATGGCAACTCAGGACTTCCCCCGAATGGACGGAAATCATAGGGCCGAAACATTTACCATAAGGGGATATCTCTAAAGATTTTTCTGTTGTCTCCCTCTTAGAAAGAGAGAGTTTCCTATCTCCTCTCTGTACATGGTCATGTGATCATTTTTGAGCAGCATGGCTCCAATGCAGGGTATCCAGACTGGCGCAGGGAAGACGTAGTGAATAAAGCCGCGATGTCCTGCCCTAAGTGACACTCTTAATCGGAGAGGTGAGAAAGAAGAATGATAAAAACTGGCGGGGCTACAGGACAGATAGTCTGAAGTTGTCCACAGACAACGATTTATAAAGGTCTGAAGAAAAATTCCTCTTTGGAGACACATGAAGGATCATAATAATATGCAAAATATCAATGGTTCATGTTTATCCAGGGCAAAGGTTCAATGGAAACATTCTGGCTACTGGGAGAGAAGGATTCAAACCCAGAGATTGTGGTGACAGGGCACCAGCAACCGCAGCAGCAGCAGCATCCAGACAACTCCACCACCGTTGTGGTAGCTAAGGCGGAGTCCAGGGCTCAACCATACGACCCATCATCGGCGGATCAATCGGCTCCCCACACCTCATCTTCTCAGATGGGCAAATAACACGCCTCTGACCTGTGATTTCATGTCATGATCCTCTGTTTTACTCGCGACAGTCTCTTGTTTTCATTCTGCATTTTGCACAGCCCACATGTTTTGCGTTTTCTGTTCTTTGCTGTTAAATGCTTGAGAATATTTCCATTGCGTCCATAATATGAAATATTTATCAGATCGGTTTTTGTAAGTAATCTGGTAAAGTCTGTGTCTGTCTCGTTGTTGCATGGGAAAAGGACACGGACCATGTTCTTGGGATATCAGTGAGCCACTATTTCACCAGTTGGTCCTTGGCAGAGCTATATGCTGTAGACTGAGTACTCCTCTAGTTTTATAAATTATTACGTGGGAGAGTGGACCCGGATCATTGGTGCAAGAACCTATTGTGCATCCTACATTGCAGTATCTCAGAAGATTCCACTTAATCTCAGTCAGCTTACTGGAGTCTTAGCATAACCGCTTTGTTTATGCTTATTCGATTCAGTGCAAAGTAATATATCGCCAAAATTTTGAAGCGAAAGACTAGGGGACACCCACATCGTAATCACAAATCTGCACTATCTATTGCTGAATGCTGGTGGGGACATTAAGAACATCAGATATCAGAAATGTCTATATTACATACACGTTCAGGAAGGTATTATGATAGTTTGTGGTGGTGTAAACCCATCCTTTGCACCCGTCGATGGAGCCATTGTTTACTTAAGTACCATCCAAGCAGATATTGCCCTTTTACAGTATAAAATTATCCACTGTGGAGCATTGAACCAGAGCATCCATTTCTCATGCATAAAGTAGTTTACACCTCAAAAAAAAAAAATATACAGAAGCACTAATATCCCTAAAGGTAACGTCACTGCCACAGACCTTCTGTGTCTCCACGTGAATCTCATGGCTTTTCTCTGGCGCGTGTATGGCAGCCGTGCTTATTGACTGCGTGTCACTACGTGCTGAATCGCTGCGTTTTGAGAGTATGTTTTCTGCCGATGGTGACATTTCGCGATATCCGGGTCAAAGCTATTATTGGTGCTTACAGAGAGTTGTTATTGTGTGGTCTGCACTGTGCTGTTGGAATACATATGGCGGTCCGTGGGGCGACTGTGACAGTGGGTGCAGGCAGGAGTGTCCAGTAGCCGTATGCATAGACATTGCGTTAATTAACGTTTTGCGTTAACTACAATGAAAACTTAATGTTTTGGAAATTTCCCGTGGTTACTGCAGTGTATTAACTAACATAGGGATCACGCATACGGTCACAGGGTACAATTAGCAATGATTTTATGTGAAGGATATCAAATAGGGAGCACCGCACAACAGCGCCAGTCACGCCTGGCTGCACAATTTCACCGTGTCACAGCGCCACTCGCCGACAACTCGCCAAGGCGTGCTCCTTCCGGGGAAACGCGTGCCAGCGCCATTTGGAGCTTTCGTTCTATTGTTGCCTCTGTTTGGCGACAAACTGAATGTAGCCAAATTTCAATGATCAGATTAATAAGACTATATTTCCATCTTAACTAGCTGATAATAAGACCATGTATATTATTCAAGTAAGAGCATTTTAATGTGACCACAACAATTTTCAGGGATGTGACGGTTCAAAGTCCGTTAAACGTAAATGAAAATGCCTTCTAGACGTAACAGAGTCTAGCTTTTTCTGTCAAGCCCTTTACAGCCAAGACATTAGATAACTCCGAGGAGTGGCCACATTTCTGAAACGTAAGGCTCCCCACGACATGATTAAAAATGAAGCATCGCTGATATGCGATTTTACCTGTACACTGTGACGAAATGCCAAACTGCTTCCGGATACCCTTTGATGTTTTGGAACAAAAGAAATGCGAGAGGCGCTATGGCACGGTGCAGCCATTAAATGTTATGGTAATGTGTTAAGATGTTCTACTGTCTTTAATATTGTGCAGTGCATGACTGCACTCATCTCACCGAGACCCACCATCGATGTACCCACGATTTGTAATGACAATATAATTGTTATAACTTTGTGGTTCTTGAAACTGTTTTTGTACATAGAGATCTGGATAGACGTCTGATTGCCTGTGTATTATTGTTAGAAAGAATTGACTGAACGAAATTTACCAGAACTGATATTCTGCTTAATGTCAGTTTTTCTTTCTTCTGTCCTTGCTTGCAATTTGCCTTGTTTGTTTGTTTCTTTCTTTCTTTGTTTGTTTGTTTGTTTCTTTTTTTTTCTTTCTATTTTAAGAGTGCATATATATTCAAAACCAACATTCCAATTTGTATGTTACATTTTTACATGCAGTAATAATGTCATAAGAACATTTTACAGACTAAATATATTATCATTAATGTTTGCAAGCTTGTTTTACATTCCATAATTCCATGCAACCGCCCAGCCCTCATGGTAACTGCATTTGATACGTAACTTGGATTGGAAGACAGAGGAAGTAGGCTGTGGTGAAAATGTGAAAAAGATATATGAAGAAGCCAAACGTTGCAAGGTGAGCTGTGGACAATGAAAATAAGAGGAGCCTACCGCACCACCACAACACAACTAATTAGTCGTGGAAAGTTGTGCCGAAGCACAAACTGAGTCCGACCAAACTATCACAAGTCTGGTTTGTGCCCGTGGGAAAAGAGAGAAACCTACCGCACCAGGACTGAACTGTTGTGTTGACTTCAATTTACCCTCTTGTGAGAGGACTCACTCTTACCTAAGTGTGACAGCCAATCGCTCCTGAGGTGGTACACTCTTTCTGAAATTTGTATCCAGGAAAGTAATCGAAGGCCCGACAAGCCGCAGAAAATCATCGAAACTTTCCTTGCTCATACTATAATATCCGAAATATTTTTTTTTGGCGACATCTCAGATCCTGGTATCGGCTGTGAAATTGCCCTTTGAGCAATCGCTGACTGGTAATGGAATGAACCCAAAATCTTTTTTCACGTTTTCTTTTTCTAATAGAAAATATCAGAGCACAAACACAGGCAACTTCTGTCACATCCATGTTTGACACAGATTTAGACTACTGCACCATTACCAGAGATGCAGGAGATGAACATCGGGAGACAGTTTTGACTTGGTGCAGTAGGGCTCGTGGAAACCCAACTCAACGATACAACTTGGACAAAACTGTCGGGCGACTGTTGTGTTTTAGTGGGGTACTAACTTAGAAACTTTCATGTCATGAAAACAATGATGCTCATCGTGAAAAACCAATTTGTAGTTCTGTGATGTTTGAGTAATAATCTACAGGCCATTAGATAAGTCACCACTAGGTGAGAAAATATTTTTTGTCTCAAAAGTTAATTTGATGTTATAACGGTAAATATTTTAAACATTTTATCTAAAGACGTGATAGTATTATGTACGTTTGTCTACAGATCTACACTTTGAATTTATATTTTGGTACAAATCAGTGGTGAAATGTGTGAACACATAAAAATAAAGTAATGAAACACAAGTCCTGCGTTTACAAGTCGTATTTGTCGCTCGCCTTGTACTTACTGTTTACCTGTCAACCATTCGCCTTCACTTCCCATACTAACACTTAGTGTAAGCATTGGATTTGGTTGATTGACACAGATCTCAATAGATCTAGATGTAAACAGCGGACTTTGTTTAACTGCAGTCTGCTTCATAGCTACACTTTTCATCCTTCCATACAGTTACAAAATACAAGAAAGTTTATTGGACCAAACTACAAGAACAACTGCAGAGAGAAGACTTAGCCGTGGATCACTCTAGTCTATTCATTTGAGTCTGTCTCAACGTTCAGTCTTTGGTCAATGTGTTTTTCCAATTCTGTTCTCTGTAGAGTAATAAGAATGATGTCTTTGTTTCCGTACCATTAACAAATCGGTTTTCTGAGAGACTCATGAAACTGAGGATTTTGATATGACCTGGTGAACAGGGTACAAAGTGATAGTATAAATTATTTGTTTGACTATTTGCTGTTGTCACTATCGTTGTTGTTGATTTTGTTTACATTTCATGATGATTGGAAAACGGGTAAGTCCACACTTGATCAGCCCCCATCAGTAGGTCCATCAGATCCATTTACCGGCTGTAACTAGTCTTTGTTGATTTTAGCTCGTCCACCAATTCCCTCCACTTCCTCTTCCCTCCCACTTTCTCAGGGCCCGCCAGTTCCATTCTTTCAGCATTGCTAAAAGCCTTTTCTTCAACCTCAGCCTCCTTGCACTTTTTCCAATGCTTTGATGATATCAGCTCGAGCCATCCTCCGCCTCTCTTTAAGTATGCTGTCTTTGCTGGGGTAGTATAAACTTGTTTGGCTATGGGTGACTAAGACAGAGGGCAGTAATTAATTTCGAATCAGATTGATCATTCCGCCTCATTAAACCTACCAGACCACGGCCGGGCGGCGTGAAAATTATTGTCCTTGAAGCCTATCATCGCTTTATCCGGAGACGTTTTCAATAAATAAAATGGAAAGTACCTTTCATTACATTTGTGCTTCATTACCTCGTCTTCATTACTCAGAGATTTCACATTCTCGCTGTAATGAATTTCAAATCCGGAACTTTTTTTCTTACCGACGTTATCTCACAGACTCGAACACCTAACGATGTCGAAATTATGGACAGATTTCCTGGGATTTTTGTCACAGCCCATTTCTAATTCTATAGATTCTTTACTTTTTCACCCATTGACACACATCTTTCTCTATTTTTCTGTAGATGTCCTAAGGGAGTGCCTAACACCGGGAAAAAAACTCCAAAAACTCAGAGACAAAGGAAATAACGCTGTTATTACTTTTTACAGTGGAAAGAAATGGTATTACGTCCCTTGAATGAAAGTTTAACCTTCACCAACTGTCGATAAAAGCTTCTTATCAAGTCCGTTGTGGGGCATACAGTGCCTCACACTCCTTATATAACAGAAAATAGAAGACCTGCGTTACGGCTATCATGGGGCAGACAGTGCCCCATACTTTTTATATAGTAAAAACACACATCTTCTTGTAAGACTCGTGAGGCATGGAAGTATCCATGAAAACTATAAAGGGGAAAAAGGAAAATCATAATATAGGCCCGATAATAACGTCACGTCATAATTGTGGGACGTGTGGAGCTTAGTAATCTGGCCCCGACCCGCAAGGAGGAAGTTGTTGGAGGAAGGGGTGGAGTGGACGGACGTAGGATACTAGGATCAGGCCTCACCATCGCGCCACCCAGTCGCGAGCGGGAGGGGGGTGCAGGGGGAAGGGATGAAGGGGGAACAGTTTGTATCGGGCTGCCCTTGGTGTAAGGGAGGGAGGGATGAGAGAGGCCACCTTACTTGCGTTTAGTCGGGAGGAGATGGGGCAGGACTGAGCAAGATGGCTGTGGAATTTGAACACAAACACCAGACCGCAAAATGTTTAAAGTTTTTAATCAATCATCTGTGAGGATTGAAGAACATTAGTATAACCGTCATGTGCAAGCAAGAATACGCCGGAATCAGGCTTTATCTCTTCGTTTTACAAATACAACTACAACTTACTTATTAAGAGGATATGGTTTGCCGGATGCTAACGCACCTGATCTGCATCCATTACAGAGAAGTCATTATCCCCACTGCGTCACGAGTTATAAGCGAATCCTCCATCCAGTGTCGTGGTTCTCTCTTACCGTCACCAATCCCGTGGAGCTAAGTGTTAAAGTGTACAGATGTAAAGTTTTAGCTTTATTTAAATGAACTACATTAGTGAAGACCTCATATTATAGGATCTAGTGGCTATATTCTTTTCATTCAAACAAGTACAAGTGGAAATTTCAGAAATATTTCCCCTCCCCTCAGGCCTCGAATTCGGGTTCGGATCCATCGAATCCTAGCTCTGGAATCGAAAGCGGATCCGAAGCTTATAGGATCGAATCTGCCAAACCCTAAAAATCAGCTTTTCAGAAAATTAGGCACCATGTCAGAGAGTGTTTGTATTTGAAAGAGATTTGTATAAATAACTGGGCGCTCACCTCCCTTTTTCTTCCTATTAAAAAAAATACAGCATTAGAAGTTTTTTGACTCTTTGGGGGGGAAAATGCCAGAATCAAAGAAAAATTGAAAAATAACACTATTCATTTACACAGGGCCACAAGAAGAAAGAAAACCGTAGTGCCGATGACCATAAGGACCGCTTAACCAGCAGCCAGTACCTGGCATGTTTCCTGGCGGTCGAGGGGGGTCATCTAGGCTATCTGGACAGTCTTTTAAACTTCCTGCCCCCTGAGGCCCTCCCCAGCCCCCCCTTCCCACCCATCCCCTAGTCTAGCCTCTATGGGACTTAGATCTAGATCTACATGCTGCAGACTCAGTTTACATGACACACGCTTTTATATATATATATATATTTTTTTCTCGTTCTTTTAATTTCCTTGTCTCTCTTGTTTTCCTCCTACCCACCACCCCTCCCCCCACCTTTGACACACAAACCCAGTATTGGCAAAAAATGCAACAAATTTGGCCAATTCTTTTAAATTTAAGATTTCATTCGTTCCATTTTCCTTCCCTACTTCCACCCCCAACCCCACCATCAACCCCTACCCCCACCCACCCCACCCCACCCCTACCCTTAAGAAAAATCACCACCCCACCCCTTCTCAGCCCACCCCATAG